>PVIW01004597.1:12419-127877 GCA_004026585.1 Noctilio leporinus | reverse complement strand
AAGAGGAGGAGGAAGAGAAAGAAAGAAAGTAAAAAAAGAAAGAAAGGCAGAAAGAGTGAAAGAGAGGGAGGGTGGGGGGAAGGAAGAAAGAAGGAAAGAAAGAAGGAAAGGAAGGAAGGAGGAATAGGGACAGTTATCTTACAAAAGAGTTAACAGGAAACTCAAACCATTTCTGGTAGAATTCAAGAATTCTGTTTTTGTGTGTATGTGTTTTACCTTTTGAAAATAGTCACAAGATGGAAAGCTTTGGGAAAGTTCACCAAGTTTAGGAAGACTTATGAATATTTAGTACCTAGGACATTTTGAAGATTCCAAGAAAGAACAAGGCATCTCCTTTGGAGTGTCCTGTCAAGGTTCCCACTGATGTTGTCGTGGCCTGGAGACTCAGTATACCAGATCCCCAAACAATAAGCCTAGCAAATTAAATGTGGCTCCAGTGGTTTTGGACCCAATCCAGTAACTTATCTTTATTAATGTATTCAGGGAAAAGGTCTCATTTTCATTACATTGTTTCCCTGAAGATAGAGGCAGTCAGGGCCCTGAACAAAAACACACCAAAGGCATCTCCGGCTTTTGGCAACCAGGTTAATTTCCCCATGCACTGGTACAGTGAGGACTTGGCACCCCGGTGAGCTCACCCAGTCTGGGTTCCAAAAGCAGCCCCCTCACCCTTTCCCATGAGGCCTCTCTTTGCTCACTCTGACATTTTCTTGGCTTTAGCTGAAATTTTGACACATAAATCCCACTTGTCAAATGATATTGTAAAACAAGCATCCAAGTGTCAGCACATGGCCCTACAGTCTGGGGACCAGAGAGGAGAAGGAGGAACACCTAGATGGCTGCTTTCATCTGCCTCCAGCCATCTGCAAGTAATTTGAAACCAGTTTCCAATACAGCTAGGTTATTTGGCCTGGTAACACACACAGCAAAAAAGAAAGGGCCGGAGTCATCAGAACCTGTTAACTCTGCACTGAGGAGATAAAACTGTATGGTTGAAAAACCTGCCTCAGATCCATCCATTAGCATTCAGTCAGATGGTCTGCAATCTCTTTGTAGTTACAAATCCCACCAAACAGCTCTGGCTTGTTCAGACAGCACATTTGCCAGACACACCCAGCCTGTTGACCTCTTCCATCTTTGGACTTGAAAATTGCTCAGACCCTGCTAGGACTGTGAAGCTGAAATCTGTACTTCTTACGTGATGGAGACGTGATAGAGAGTTTTCCAAAGAATCCTCATTATTTACCATTAACTGTTGAACAACATGGATTTGAACTGCACGAGCTCATTTAAATACAAAATTGTTTCCATGAATACCAGCATGGTTTTAGACCCATATGGTTGGAAGTCCACAGATGCAGACTGTATGCACTGACCTATGACATTTTATGTAGAGGACTTGAGAATCCCTGGGTTTGAGTATCCATGGAATGAGTGGGGGTATCCTAGAACCAATCCCCTGCAGATACCAAGAGACAACTAAGTTTTGGGGGAGTTAAAAGTTATATGTAGAATTTCAATTATGTTGAGGGGTGTTGTTGGTACCCCTAACACCTGTGTTGTTCAAGGTTCAACTTATATAACAATATCATTTACAAGTTATAAAGCTGAAAGAATGCTATTAAATAATAATAAAAAAAATAAGCTTGGATCGTCCATGCTGGGGGAAATACTGTTATCTTTTCTCTCAATAAAAAACAGTATAGCAAATGCACTGGTAAAAGAAAAGGTGATCAGAGTATGCAGAAATAAAAATGTAGGAATGAAGTATTTTACAGGTGTATTGTGAGGCTAATTAAAACCTATGTCTTGTTTGGAATTTCTAGTATAATACCTATTGTGTTTTCAAATTTTGTCATTTGTTGTGATTGCCCTCTCATTATGAAATAATATTCACTTCCATATCAAATCTTTTCACAATTTGTATTCTTCTTCTCAAAGAGGGACTCCAAAATCCTGCAAACTATGGGCTCCAGAAAGCCCAAATTTGCCCCTGAAGCCAAGAAGCAAACCGTACATGCCTCTGCTGACAGGCAGCCTGGGCAAGCCCTTGGAAAAAGTTATCCTAGTTGATTTTCAGACACCTCTGTCCCTTCTGCCCCTTGGTCTCCAATCCTGGTCTCTGCTTCCTGCCTGCCTCCCTCCCTACAGAGTCCCTTTGGTGAGGCCCCTGCACCCTGTCTTTCTCTTCTCTGTCTCTGTTCTCATCAGTACTCACCTGTGCAAACCCATCCCCTGGGACCAAACTTCAAGTCAAGGCTAACAAGCCACATCACAGTTCACTATGTAATGACAAAGTGAGACTTCACTAAACACTAGATATAGAAACTACCCACACAATCTGCTCCTTAGCGAGTCCCCAGACTTCTGAAGGCAAATAACTAAATGTAAGGATATCAGCGCCTGGAGATCCTGTCTGTATCCTGGTTGGTTGGACATCAGAGCAAGAAATCATCCCATAATGCCCAGGGTGTGCATGACAAAAAAGACAACCACCTGCTTTGTTTCTGTTGTTTAGACCATTTCACAAACTATTTCCAAGGTGTTTGGATAATGTAGTCATCCCCAAGGACAAACCAGTGGGCTTCAGTTTACAAAATTTTGTAAGCTTCCATTTCTACTCCGTGACATAGGTCAAAAATGACCTCGCAGTCATTTCTTATGCCCCCACCCCTCCCTTTAGTATTCTTGCTCCCGATTTGGTCATGCTCTCCTCACTCAGCATTAGAAATGCCGAGAGGGCCCAAACCGGTCACCAGTCAGTCACCTTCTCTGTCTCATTCTCACCCACACTGAGGTCTGTACTTCAGTGGTCCCCAACCCTGGCTGAGTGGCAGTCAAGTGCGAGCAGGTGAGCAGTACAACTCCTCAGCCTCATTAAGGACAGAGTGAGTTGTGATTTCTGGAGCATGGAACTGGGAATGTTTGACATGTTCTCAGGGAATCTCAATGATTTATCCATTCCTCTTTCTCAGATATAGTTTCTACTCTGTTGACCAGTCTCCCTTATGCTGCGTTGTCCATCTACTCTCATAAAGCTTCCCTTTACCACCTGACCTGAAAGGAAGCTCATTCCTCAGTGTTGAAGCACTAGAACAAGCAGTCAGCAAGTCCCCAACGCTGTTCATCTTGACTGTGACAGCCTGGAGACTGGTGTCCATTCTGGGTCCATTGAGATCATTCATTGTCCACATAGCAACCAAATTCATCTTTGCAAATATAAATCTAAATATATGTCCTGCGCCTTACATGCTACAGCCTTTTGCTGGGTCTCAGTTTCCTTTGGCGCCATCTTGCACTTCCGTCGCATAGTGCTCCTCCAGCCTGCCCTCCCGAGTTCTTTGAATGTTCCATGTTATTTCTGCTGCCCATGACCTCTGCAAATGCTGTTTCCCTAAATACGTATTGCCCCATCAGGAAACGAAGCATGATCTTAAAGCCAATTCAACCCTAGACAACCAAAAAATGAGCAAAAGATCTTCAGAGCCTATTTGGAAATGAAAAAGAGAGTGCTAAAATAGCTACCTGAGGAAAGGAACAGAATTTGTGCACTTCCTACATTATTTACAAACCCAGTCAATGAAAGGTTTATTTTTAAATGTATACTGTGGGGAGGGTGGCTGGGAAAAAGTGCACCATCACTGTTTTCTGAGCCCCACTCCCAGAGTTTCTTGTTCCAGGTCTGGGATGGACACAAGGATCTGCATGTTTACCCATTTCCCAGGCATGACTGGTATTGATCACCCAGTATTTACAGCCCTGAATACACAGCAGAACTGCTGACTGAGCTCTTAAAAACACAGCTGCCTGCGCTCACCCAAGACCAATTCAATAGGAATGTCTGGGGACAGGGCCCAGGCACTTACTCTAGTGTTGGCTTGCCAGGTGATTGTACTGGTGCCACTAGTTTGGGAATCACAGTCCTACTCTAGTCACGGTCTTCCCACATCACATAACATTCTTCACTTCAGCTAATTAACTTTTTACTTGTACTTTAGATATTAGCTGGTGTCAGTTCCTTTCTTATAAGCCCAAATGTATCTGTGTCTCTTTCCTTCAGATATAATTGATAATAATTTTTCTTAATTAGATGGACATGAACTCATAATTTATATACATTTTAGCATTGTCTACCTAAATTAACTAGGAATAATAACACTCCAATAGGAACGAGCAGAGTTTATATTCAGCTATTGATTTCCAAACACATTCCACACTGTAAAATACCATGGTCTGTTACAGTAACGATTAATTCAGGTCTAGGGCAAGGAATGCACAAGCAACAGTGAAGTGTAAGAAAATAACCAAGTGCTCAAATACTCATAGGACCATATCAAAGAAACATGAGAGCCTTCCTGAAGTAGCTTCTATTGGCCAAATTTGGAACATTTCGGCATCAAAAGAACAATGATGGCAATGAATTATAACACATTGAATTTGTTTAATGTTTTTATAATGATAATAGAGAAAGAGCAAGATTAAGAAATAAGAAAATCTCTTCTTTGTAGAAGAATGCTAGCTAATAAATGAAGAAGGAATAATGATAGCATTGGAAAAATTGCCAATTTGCTAGCTTCAAGTAATAATTGTAATGGGCAACAATCATTGATGGATCACAAGATGAAATGTTATTAGGGAACAGATTAATCACACAGTGAATGTTCCTTGCTTCCCTATCCCCACCCCACCCACCAACACACACATAAGCAATTTATTTACTAATTTCAAAGGGGGAAATGTACCTCACTATGGAGAGAACTCTCCAGTCACCACTTCAGCCAAGTGACCAAACAGGATCACCAGTGGCATAGTCTGACATCATGGACTTTCTTGTATAAAGCATTCAGAAATATGAAAAACCACTGTAATATTCTTGCCAAAAAACCTGAATCTAATAATGAAAAATCAATCAGGCAAATCCACAATGTGGAAGATTCCATGAGAAGACTAGCCTGGATGCTCCAGAAATGTCATTGTCATGAGAATAAAACAACCATAATAAATAAGTAAATAATAAATAAATAAACAAATAGAAATGTGAGAGAAGGCTTGTTCTAGATTAAAAGAGACTGAAAGACAACCAAATGAAATTTACCAACCATGACTAACTCTTACATTGGACAATAAATAACTACAACAAAAGCCATTAGGAAAACAGTTGGGGAGATTTTAACATAGACTTCCTATCAAATTATATAATGGACTTATTATTAACCTGGGGATGTATGATAATGGCTCTGTGGTTGTGTCCTTATGCTTAGAAGATGCATGGCAAGGTCCATAAAGGTGAAGTGGCATAGTGTTTGCAGTTTACTGGCAAATAGTTCAGTATGAATAAATATAATAACTGATCAAATAGATGTAGGTTATAGGGATTTTTTATTATACTAGTCTTTATCTTTTATGTAATTTAGAAATATTCAAAATTAAAAAGAAACCAAAAAAATTAGAAATTGCCTTGATCAATGGAAGCAATGAGGCACAGTTACATCCCATTGAACAGCTTTCTGTACTGAGGGTACGAGAAAGAGGTTAGCTTCTGAGGTTGCTGACCTGTGGTGGGCTTCTGTGTTGCTGGGGACCCCTGAGCCACAGTTTTGCATACTTTGGCTTCCGCTGGCCAAGGTCACAGTGCAGACATTGCATTTTCCCCCACTGAGTATCTGGAAGACGCAAGCATGCCTCAACAACAGAAGTCTGTGCTTCCCAGAAGTTTGAGCAAAGGCATTGGGCCAAAAGGTTATTAGTTTTAATTCTAGCTAAACCGCGGGTAAAATGGATGGCTCCCCTCAAATTTCTTGGGAACAGATGGAAAACAGAGGCTTCCTCAGAAACTTGCTACGGGTTTTCAGGGGGTTGCTTTGGGAACTCACTTTCCTCTATTAATTAGTTCAACAAACAAGCATTTATCATCACTCATTTTTAACCTAATCATGAGCATCACATTTAATCAAATTCAGGTGTCAGAGAAGACAAAGACTTGATACAAAATTCCATTGCTTTTTTTTTTTTAATTTTGACAAGCATTTTGTGAAAGTATGGGTTTATATTTTTTCTCCTTCGCTAGATGTTTTACAGAGAGCTAGATGTTCTTCAAAGAATATTGTGGGAAGAAAGGGCCATGTCTAGACAGAAAAATGAAAACAGCAAGTTTTCCAATGAAACAAATGAAGGAAGTTGTCCAAGCCATGCATATACTAAGGGCCTATCCCAATCAGAGGACTCAATCTATTCCACTCCAATTGCAAGAATATGCTTTGAATATTCCATTTTAATAAAATTCAAGCCAGGCCCACGGTTGCTCAATCTTTTTAAGCAGGTGCCAAAAATCTGGCCAAATGTATGGAAGTGGATTCCCTTCTGTGAAATGCCACAAGAACTTTGATGTTTATGCCGAGTACAAGGAATCTAGGTTGATTACCCGCTCTTCCAAAAGACCATCCCTTTCTTGGTAAAGAGCATGCTTCCTGACTTATCCAGTTTGGAAGGACACCATGGACTTGGCGTTCCAAACCAACTTATTAGAAATCCTCTCCCTTTCTCTCTCACTCCCTCTCTCTTTATTATTATTTTTTATCAATCGTAAGAATCAGAGATTCTTACACAATAAAGTAATTAACTTTTGCAATATTTTTATTAAAAAATACATTTTTAAGATAACCCAAATGAACTGTGTATTGGCATCTTCCATTTATTATTAATCCGTTTAAAAAGCAAAATTAAAACCATCCCTCTGATGCTAGATTGCATAATTTGAAAAATGAGTTTGTCTTCTGCTTCCCAACCCACCTGAGGTTTCTCTTGACAAACTCTTGCACAATGTACTGCCTGTTGTTCTTAAAACTTACTTGTGCAATTTAAAATGTATAACGAACAAGCTATTCCAATGAAAATCCATGTAAGTGGCTCGGTACACAACATTTTCAAACGAGTTACCACATAGCACCTCATTCCTGTTGGCGCTCAGTGAACACATCTTGCCTTAAATCAACCACTCACATTGTCTTCAGGCCTTGAGTCATCTTGATTCACTTCTGAATCTCAGCCGACACCATTCTCAAAGGGTGAAAGAATTAATCACACTGATGTCACTGCAGATAAGACAACCGCAGGTTTTGAAATGCTTGTCTGGCCTGTGGGATTAGAATTTAAGACATTCTATATATGAAATTCTTGCACAGCAATAGAGAAGTTTGTCATGGACCCAGGCACAAATCGAAAAACAGATTTGTTTTTTTGATAACTCTGCAAGATAAATTTCTTTATTCCCTCATTAAGAGTTACACAGGGTAGTTACACAGCACCCGTTGCCAGCCGCTATAGAGAAAATGCTTGATGCGTTGTTTATTTTATACACAGGAACAGCCAACCAAACATGCTAAACTACTTACAGCAGTTTATTGACACTGGCAAGGAACAACAAGTTAGAAAAGCAAATGACGCAGATTGTATATTGTGGAATTTTTCAAGGCCTCTCTCCTCTGCTCCCCTTTCCTTTTAGAACAGATTTCTACATTGAAAACATGTCAAGAATTTGGACGGCAACGAGCAATCAGGTTTTTTTGTTTTTCCTAAAGCTATAATTTGGTCATATGCCAATCTCATACAGTGGACTTTTCTAATTTAACCAGCTTTACTCATTCAAAATGGGAAGGTCTGTTCAACAATGAACACCTATAGGTATTTGTTGAGTCTTTAAGCCTGAACCAGTGAGCAAAAATCAAGTGACGCTTTGCAAAGGGCAACTTTCTGATGGCCAACTTGTAAGGCAAAAGATTAAAAAATAACACTAATATCGTTCACATATTTAGTTTTAGTTCTGACCAAATATGAGTAGATTTTATGTTTTCAAACATGAAAAATAAAATTAGTCTCAGTCTAACAGTACCCATATGAATAATTTTTAAAAAGACATATAAATTTGAGAATATGCAGAGTAACATAGCATCATAATGCTTGATATGCTATTTATTTCATCATTTATCATTACTGCATCATCAGGTCTCATCAGTTCACACTTAGGCATGGAGGTAATGTTACACAGTGGAGGAGAATATGACAAAATGGGATTTTGTCCTGTCATTTACTAGTTCTGTGACCTTGAAAAAATTCATTAGCCTCCTTCTGTCTTAGAAGCTTCAGCTGCAAAGTGTGGATGACAATAATACCTCCCCTTAGGTAGACTGTATGAGGACTTGAGTAAGAAATATCTGCAAAATCATTAGAACAGCTCTTAGCATTTAATAAATAATTATTAATAGCTATTCCTTTTAAACTCCAGAAGCCTCCTTTTTAGAATAGTATTCAATTTGGTTCACGAACAACCACATCATTCTAATTCACCAGAAGGTATTTCTTTAAGAAAGTTTGATTTTTTTATTTTCTGATTTCACATGACACCTGTCTAGCTTGTTAAGACGTCCCTATTCCCATAGATAAGAATGCTCATATTTGCATGCTAAGTGCATGACATTCATTATCTGATTATTCCTTAAAATAATCATTCAAGGTGGAAAGTATGATTATTCCTATTTCAACTATGAAGGAACTGAGTCTAAAAACCTGAGGGCTACATAAGCAGTTAAGTGATGGAAGCAGTATTCACATCTGTGAAATCTGACCTTCAATAAAAATCACCAACTAAGCCCTGATGGGTGTAGCTCAGTGGGTTGGGCGTCATCCCAGAGAGTGAAAGGTCTCAGATTCGATTCCCAGTCAGGGCACATGCCTGGGTTATGGGCTTGATCCCCAGGTGGGTCTCTCTCTCACCAATGTTTCCCTGACTTCCTCTCTTTCCATCTCTGAAAATAAATAAAAGATTTTAAGAAAAACAATCACTAACTTAGTATCCACCAGGCCCTATATTGAGGTAGTTAAATTATGTGGTAGAGGAGGAAACAACATTTAGAGGGCAGAGAAAAGAAACCATGTGCTTGGGACTCACAGTAGGAGAGAGGGCGTTCAGAGCTGGCAGCTTAGCATGTGCAGGACAGGAGAAACATCGCTAATTAAAGAGCATTGAGTATCCAGGTTGAGAACCAGCAAGGATCACGTCTTGTATACTGGGAGGCACTAAATCCGGTTCCAAATTTACTGCCGATCTCGCCTTCAGCTCCTCCGGTGTGAAAACAAAAGTTAGACTCCACGGAGCGAATATACTGCACTCTGAATTAGAGAGAGGTCGTAACATAGAGAGATAGATCGTAACAGGGAGAGAACATGGGGATTAAATGTCTCTTTCTACCCTCAACAAACTGAGCTACAGGGAGATTTTAGGCCAAGGATCAGCCATGGCTCTGGTTCTCATCGTGGTGAGGACATTGGACTTGATGGGGTGTGAAGCAGTCCTAATACTTGGTGTTTATTAGCTCATTCAATCCTCACAAGGATCCTACGGGACAGTCCTTTGATGAACCCCACTTTGTCGAGAGGAAGCCATGGCAGTCCAACCTGCAGCCAGCTGCCTCATGTTCTTTCATTGACAAGGGGGCAGGATTGAAGCCAGGCTATGGGACAGCCAGCCTGGTCCCCGGAGCCCCACAGATGTGGGAAGACAAACATGCAGTCCCTGCCTGGCCTTTTGGACTTCATGACCTCATGACGTATAGTCAACCACACTCACACACACACCTTCACACTTCACTGTCACTTCAAGGTTTTGGGTATTTTTAAGTTTAAAATAAGAAAAGTTAATGGTTGCCAGGGACTGCAGAGAGGGAACTAAGGAGGTTGTGTTTCAGGGGAAGGGAATTTCAGTCTGAGAAGATGGAAAAGGTCTGGACACGGATAACCAATATCTGTGACAGCTGCCCAAGGTGGGTGCCCTGAATGCTACTGAACTGAATACTTCCAAATAATTAAGACAGTAAACTTCATGTTATGTATAAATTTGACTCAAAAAAGCAGAAGCCAAAGGGAAACACTTGTGTGTCCATTGTGCAGAGGCTGAGAAAGCTTGGGTCAGGTGCTGTGACAGAGGTGAGCCACTGTTCCATTACACTGTGCATTGGCTCGACTGAGTTTATTTTTAGAATCTGAGTGTTTGCTGTCTGCCTGTTCCCTGGAGGGAGGGAATACAGGACAGAGGTTTGCTAAGTTCCTGCAAATTTGGCAGCTCCCAATGGAAGAGTGTTTGTTTAGGTAGCAGTCTGAATTCCCTGGGCTTGGGATACAGTTTTCATTGGATAATCATGGCCATTGATCTAAGTGGCTTTCAGGCTAAGGCGGTCTTGTCATCTCTCAGTGTTTTTTTTAAGAGGAAAAGTGATATATTTCCAATGTTATCTCTGCTAGATCATTCAGAATTACAGCGAAACCTTCAAGTGAGAACAGATTTTCAGATTTAGCAGATATGTTTTGCCCACTAATCAGCAAGATGGAAAAAGAGAACAAAAAAACCTTGGAACTAGCTAAAGCCCCAAATTGTGGTGCTCGAACCTTCTGTCCCTCAGGATTCTATCTCTCAATGAATCAAAATCTTACCCTTGAAGGTCGAGGTTTTCGTACCAACCAAGATAAATAAAACTATTACATTTTTTTCCCAGAACGTCTGTTAGAAATATAATTCCACATACCTGTTGGTTTTTTAAAAATCCACTCTTAAAAACGGAAAATAAAATCTAATATCTAGCTGCCTTCTGAATTTCAAGCACTGCCCAGATTTGTTTTTCTTTCAGAAAGGAGTTTTTCAAATGAAAATCTCTAGGTATAATTGCATGCAGTCGTGTAAAGGATACATTTTATCCATTTCATATCCAGTTTGATTTTTTAAATGTTAATTTTGTAATTTTCCAGAAAGCAAAAGCACCGTGCATAGTGTAATATCGGTGTTTAGGCGACAGGGTTGACACTGACATATTTGCATGACCTCGAGCCTGGGACTATTATCTAAATCCTTCATCCCTACCAGCCCCAGCGGGACTATCTTTGGAACCAAAGTGCTGGAAAATCTTTTGTAATATTTAAACTTTTATTTTGCAAATTTGTTGATGGTGATAATAATAGAATTATGTGAGAAAAGGTAAAAGTTTGTGTCACATTTTTTTAAAGACTAAACTCTTTCTAGACGTCCCAGGGAGCCTGCCCTTCATTCATCCATCAGCCTTTCGTGTACCAGACACTTTTAGTTGGTAAAAAAAACAAAGGTGGACAAAAACAGATCATTCCATCTTTGTGAAAGTGACTATTTAATAAGGGAATTAGACATTATACCATTAATGAAACAATAATCCATGAAACTGAATTATTTCATTATCATTGCAAGTGCTTCAAGGAGAACCAGAGGGTACTATGAAAGTTTAACTGGGGAATATGGACTGATCTGGGAATAAGAGAAGATTTCTTTAAGAAAGGGTTGTTTGCACCCAGTGTCACTGGTAGGCCACCAACTGTCCCCAGCCCTATAAGAGAACCCACACCTCCTGTTCTAAACCATGCTCAGGGTCCCTAAAACTCAGAATCCCTGTCCAAAGGACCTTCAGCCTGGTTGTCAGGTTTCTGTGGGCCCCTTCCCTAGGTCTGTCATTCCAAGAGGCATTACTAGGCTTCAGCATGGCCAGGAGGGGCTACTTGCAGTATAAGTGTGCATGGACTTTGATGTGCACACTGGAATGTTTACAAGTCCCTTCACGATATGAAGAAGGACCAAGCAAGGATAGGGAAAGAAAACAGATAGGGCTTTGGTCACTAGCCATGAACCAGGGATCACTGTTCTTATACTACCGCATTCCCAGGTGAAACTGCAAGGAGTGTAAGAAATCCAAATTCTCTCTCTAGTATGTAACTTTCCTTTGAACTCTTCTTGTCTTGAACCCTGAAAATGTTATCAGTGGTCCCATCTGACCTAGGCTTTGCTGTATGAGTTAGAATTGACTGGGCAAGGAGAGGAGGAGTGTTCCAGTCAGAAGGACCCATCTGAGTGAAGGCTCTGAGGTGGGAAGGAAAATGATGTGTTTAAGGAACTGAGAGAGAAAGTCACTGTATCTGGAACAAAGTGCAGTCTGATAAAGAGCTGACCAGGACAACAAAAGCGCATCCTTGGAAAAGATATTAGATTGGGTTGGCCAAAAAGTTTGTGTTTTCTTCCACAAAATAGTCCTAGTATCACTTAGTTGTCTTTTACGTCTTTTGAAACTACTTTGTTAGATTGTATTGTGACATCTGTCATATCAGTGTGCATTAAAAATATATATATCAGAATTGGTGAATTTTTGTGTAGCTATTTTAATATTGAAGATGGAAGACAATATGCAACATTTTTAGTATATTATGCTTTATTATTTCAAGAAAGGTAACAATGCAACTGAAATCAATAAAGGGATTTGCGCAGTGTATGGAGAAGGTTGACTGAATATGTCAAAAGTGGTTTGTGAAGTTTTGCACTGGAAAGTTCTTAGTGAATAATGATGATACAGAGTCAGGTAGACCAGCTGAAGTTGACAGCAATCAAATAGAGACAGTAATTGAGAACAATCAATGTTATACCACACGGGAGCTAGCCAATATACCAAAATATTCAAATGAGTAAAGTCATTGATGAAAATGAAAAATGTGTGTTTTTTAAAAACTTGTTTTATTTATTATTTTTAGAGATAGGGGAAGGGAGAAAGGCAGAGAGGGAGAGAGACATCAATGTATGGTTGCCTTTCACCTGCTTCCAGCCACAGACCTGGCTGGAGACCTGGTTTGCAACCTGGTTATGTGCCCTGGCTGGGGAATCGAAACTGCGACCTTTGGGTTCGCAGGCCGGCTCCTTATCCACTGTGCCACCATCCAGGGCCTAAAAAATATGTCTTTTATTTTATGGAAAAAAACTAAATAGAATTTTTTATCAACCCAATCTATTTTGTATCCATGAAGAAAATATTATAGGTTATATGTCTATTGCATATTTTTGAGTAGGTACAAAAGTATGAAATGACATGTATCACTAAACTATAATTTATATACAATACATGCAAAACCATACATTTTTGAAAAAAAATTTTCTTAAATGTTGAATTATCAGTGTCCCACTATATTCATAATCCCATGAAATATAGATAATTATTCCCCTTACCCTTTAAGCCTCAGGCTTGGGAAATAGGATTCCCACTCTATTCAAGCTCAGATTTTATATTCAATAAATAGTCCTAATATTCATTGATCTCTTTATTCATTTAATTCAGCTGCAGCTTTCTCAACAGCAATATATGAATAATAATAGTATAGTAGAGATGTAGGGTGAAATAAAATGATATACACAAAGTACATAAACAGCACTAAGAAATCACTAGGTACATAATAGGATGATGTGGCCCCTGAACCCATGAGATTTCATTAAGCAGAAACACAAATGTACAAGTAATCCCATGGTAAGTAATAGAAGAGCAGCAAGATTTTAAGACCACAGAGAAGGAACTAATTCATTCTACATAGAACAGGGTAAGGTTTCCCAGAAGAGGGGGCACTGGATTACAAAGATTTCATTAAGCCTAGAGGGGAAAGGACAGTTACCCTGCTTGACCAAAAGGATGAAAGCATGCATATTAGGGGAGGATGGACCATTAGTGTGGCCTAAAATAGATGGGTCTACGGTGGGTAGTTGAGCTAGATGGGACTCGGCAGTAATCCAGATTAAAAAGGATCTTGCATCCTATGACAAGGAGTAGAACCTTCCTTTGGCAGGGCAGTGTTTCTCAAACAGTGGCCCCAGAATGTTAGAATCCCCTGGGGTGCTTGTTAAAAATTTAGATCCCAAGGCCTACTTTGGAAATAATTGGAATACAGGACCTGAACTATTAGATAAAGGGAATAAAGAGACCTTGCTAAAACCTACATACATTAATGTCTTATTGATTTTACCTTTATACTATGGACTATATCATTTCCAAAGAAAACATAACAACACGGTAAAACCCTTGTAATAAATAAATGCACATATATGATACACACACACACACACACATATATATATGTATATATATATATGCACACACACACACAGAGGGGGCAAAAGTACGTCTATAGTTGTTTGTATGGAAAATAACACAATAATAAATAATAATACAAGAATAAACTCCGTTTCAAGTATTCACAAGTGTAAATCTATTTGCCTCACCCTTTATTCATTCAGTAACTTTTCAACAGTAGACCCCTAAGAGTAGAATAAAGATTAGATGAACATAAAATAGCAATTAACTCTGAGGCTCCAAGGAGTGGCGTTATCACTGACTTTTGGATCCTTCTTTGTGTTTTTCCATGATTTTGAAAACTTCCCCAAAGGACTCACCTTAGTTTCATAGTTTGCAAAAGCCCTCAGACGTGTGCACAATGAGGGAATGAGGTGGTGCAAGGAATGGGAGAGAGCAATGGGGGGTGGATACCTCCTGCTGGGAGACGAAACCTCCCCTCCCTGAACCACCTTCTCCTTCCTTTGTGCACCCCCATCTGTTGAGATTGCCTCCTCCACTAACTGCATGTAACTTCTACCTATAGACTCAGCACCTAACAGGGAGTCTGGCCCAGAGATGTTCCCAGGGGGCTTCAATGGGTCTTTAGTTTTCCAGAAGCCTCTCCTGGCATCCCGTCAGACCCACCAGGATTTCAGGGCTCTGGCTTCTGCTATTGTGGAGGTGCCCGTGTCACTTTGAAAGCTCAACCGGAAGCGGAAGTACTGTAGGCTGGGCTTGCTAGAAGGTGTTAAGACAAAAAGAGAGGGCTCCTTGCTCTAAAATACCCTTGCTGGCTCCAGGCAATTTACCACCATAACTTCATTCCTTCGGGGTCTAAATTCTTGTAACAGCCCCCTATTAAAATGCAAATGCCTCTGGGAAGTGTTAAGCCCTTGTCAGCAAACACCTTGCTTATTAACTAACACCTGAGCTGACAGCCATCTGAAAGCAAGTGCCTGCTGGGAAATCAGTTTCCAGTGAGGTGGGGAAATGCTGCAGGCAAGTTGGAGGACAACTGGGACCTTAGGTTAACATGGTTCAGAATAGAAACCAAGAGTCCTTATGACTTAAATTTAGAGTTACATCCTAACTCTAGAAATTATCTATCTTCTATCATCACCTATTCTCTCTCTCTCTCTCTCTCTCTCTCTCTCTCTCTCTCTCATCTACCTATCTCTCTATCTATCCCCCTCAGCTACTTAGCCTTTTCCCAATAAACCCCTACACACACACACACACACACACACACACACACACACACACAAACACTCCCCAGGCATCAGAAACAGTAGGTTGGACCTAACAAATGGTCACAAGGTCTGGAAGGCTAAAGGTAGCATCTTGATCTAAATTATGTTTCAGTTCCTGAGCCCTATGACATCCAGCCACTAGCCCATGAAAGCTGACAGACACCAAAACAGACCACAGAACTGTCCTCAAGACCTAAGCAATGCTATATTCTCCTACCTCAGTGCTGACCAATCAGCTGCCAGTGTGACCCCAAACCCCTAACCCACAGTGTTTTGTGAGTTTGCCCTATATAATCTGTCGAGGAAGTCGGGCATTTGAGCGTTAGCTTCCAGCTCCGGATGGTGCCATTCATCAATAAAAGTCAATCTTTCTCCACTGCAATGAGCGCTGGGTGGAGGAAGTCTTTCTGTTCTGTGACAGAATGTCGCAAGAGGTCCAGGGCTCGATCTGGCTGCAGGAGCAGGTTGGGGCTGTCTTGTCAGGGAGCAGGCTGTTTAGGTGGCAGAGAAGGCTCCATGGCCTGGCGGCCAAGAGACCTGGGGCCTGGTGGTCAAGGTAAAGGCCCTAGTGGGGCACATGGCAGGTAGGAGTGTTCTTGGGTCTCAGTACACCCACCCTTATAGGCAGTTCCACTTTCTCATCAAATCCCATTGGCCTATAACTAGGAATAGAAACTTATAATAAAGGGGCTTTGTTGTTTGGTTGGGTTTTGTTTTGTTTGTGTGTGTGGCTGGTTTTGTTTTTGTTTTTTGGTAGATAAGATTGGTATTGTGATTTTTTTTTTTTTTTTTTTTTTTTGGTCATTCAAATTAATATGTAGGAGCTACTTACTCTTTTGTCTTCTATTAATTAATCTTCATATACTTAAGTCTTATTTCTCTTCAAACTTTAAAAACTTCATTTCCTAAGTATTTTAAAAACTATTTTCTGAAAGCCTTCCTGTTGGTCTGTGTCTCTCCGGAAATGCCAGGACTAGAGAAATAAGCTAACGTTTCCCACTTTTGTATATATTATTAATCACCACGGGAGAGCTAAGTGGCACTCTGGATTGAGTAAGAATGCCTGAACAGTTTTCAAATATGTGGGGTTCAAAAAAAAAACACATCCAGAATGCATTTTGCCAAAGCATTTGCTTTCCTCCTCATTTTTAAAAAACCCGTGTTTATTTCAAGGAGCTTTTATTCCATGTGTTTCTAACGCATGTCCACGCAGTTCGTTAAACTGCTCAGCAACAGTTCTGCAGTGTGGAGAGGACCCGCAAGCCCTTCTGCCGGGACTTGCAGGTGTGCGGTGCCTGCGGTGTCCTGCTGCCTGGGAAAACCCCGCAGCTTCCCGAGGCCGCGCAGAGCTTTAGTCCCCCAGCCCTGGCATCAGGGGGCCAGTTAGAAGTCAGGAAGGTCCTTGACATTTTGGTGCTCTGGTCAGCATTGAAATGTTTAGGAATTCCATCCCTGCCTTTGAGAACCTTGGTAACGCTGCGGATTTAAGGGCCAGGCGACAGCGCCTGCGACCTTATTAAATATCAGTATTCCTCCGGCAAATTGCACAGGGAGGCTGGTCCTCACGGCGGGGCGGCGGAGCCTTGAACCTCAACGGTCGCGGTTGAAAGGCCCTTGAAAGTAACTAAACAAAATCTCTGCGGCTAAAAGGAGGCTTTGTAAACTCCTGAACGCAACAGTCCTCAGGCAGGGGTATAAAAGTCCCCACAGGCTGCAGCCTCTGGTGTGTGACCCCTGGTAGCTCTGATTTGGGCTCCGGATTGCCAATACCCCCCGCCCCCCGTCATCCAATAAACCCTGTTTCTACTCTTGGTCTGGTCTCGGAGTTGTCTCCTTGGGTAGGGCGCCCTGTAACAGTACTGAGACAGAGGAGGTATTTAGGAGCTGAGCATGTACCCAGTTTTCTCCATTTCTATAGTGGTGGGAGGTGAGTCAATACTCCGGGAAGGTTAATACAGACCTGCTGAATTGAAACCGCTTAGAAGGTAGCAAAGGGCCCCCTCGATGGACCATCTTTCCGCATTGTTCTGGCCGCCTTGCCCTACCCTGGATGCAACTGCGTTTCTTTTCTTTTCTTTTCTAAGATTCTGTTCATTACTTCCAGAGAGATAGAAAGGGAGAGAGGCAGAGAGGGAGAGAAACAAGGGAGAGAGGCATTGAGGAAGAGAAACATCAGTGTATGGCTGCCTTTCACCTGCCTCCAGCTACAGACCTGGCTGGAGACCTGGCTTGTAATCTGGCTATGTGCCCTGGCTGGGAATTGAACCAGCGACCTTTGGGTTCACTACCGGAGCCTTATCCACTGGGCTACCAGCCAAGGTTTGCAACTGCGTTTCTGAAAGGATTGGGCTGCCTAGCAACCTTAAGAATGGTGCCTGCCTTAGGCACTGGTAGACTAGCTCAGGATGGACTGTTTCCAAAATGAAATGCCTCCACATATGCATCTAGTGCTTTTCCATTTATACAGTCTTACCACATATCAAGCACTGGAATAACTAACTTCTCGGTGTATGTAACCCTATTTGTAAAAAATTTAATGAACAGAAACCTCATTTAAAGTGAAGTAAGGTAGCCAGAAGGGGGAGCTCTCCTACCCCCTACCTTGATCAAGAAATACAGCTGAGGGGATGTGCCCTGTAGCAGTTCGTCTCAGCTTCCTCTTTCCCTCAATAACAAAGGCTTCTTCTCTTTTGTTTTAGCGAACTTGCACGGTGGCCCCACATGGTTACATGTTCTGGATTGAAGTTCCTTGTTGATCCCGCATAAACCCATTTGGCTGGAGAAATACTTGGCTGACCCTTTCTTCGCGGTCAACACGTTGAATCCTCACCAGGGTTCTCAGAGGTAGGTATTATTGCCCCCACTGCGGAGCTGAGTCAAGTGAGGTGTGGAAAAAAGCAACTACCTCAGGTCATGTGGAGGAGCTGCAGGTCACTAGTAAGCTGCCCTTGCTTTGACCCTCAGAACTGCTAGGTTGTTTTTTAGGAAAATCCAGGTTGGAAGACAGTCTGTCCTTTATGGGGCGAGACCCCATTGGCATCTCTCTACTGGAGACCAGCCTTGGAGGAAAGTTCATTATTTTGACATAACTTGGGGGTAAGGGCAAAAGAAGTTCTAGGGAGAAGGTTGGGAATTTCCGAAGGGCAGGTTTAGTTTAGCATCAGAAGAGACTCAAGGTTATTTTTGTCCATCTTCCTTCAATTCTTTATCAAGGAAAAAAATTGTTCTAGTTGTTCATGGTCCTGTTGATGTAAGAAACATCCAAGCCTGTAGAGAACGTTTATGTGTTTGCTTGAGCCACACAGGCAATAATTGCTGGGAAGCAAAATCTCGTTGGATTGAAAAAATGCTCTGGAGAATGGCAGTTTTGAGGTTTATTTTATACACTAATCAAAGGAAAAGGTGTAAGAAGGTTTATATATAATTCATTTGAAGTAGGTCAGAGAGACGAGGGAAAGCAAAGTAGGAAAACCTCTGAGATTTGACAAAGAATGAAATGAAGAGGCACATATGATTTTTACCTTGGTAGGTACCGGATAGTTAAGAGCAGTTTAGACAAGAACCTAGTATGGAAGAACCATGGACATGGACAACATGTGGGATTGACTTTGTGGGGGAGTGGATGGGTGGGGGAGAGGACACAGGGGAGCAAAAAGGGGATGGATATAATACAACAACAATAAAATTAAATTAAAAAAAAAAGAATTAACTTTTGCAGCACATAGAGATGGTACCTGGGCAACAAGATTACAATGAGGGATTTCTGTGGTCTCCTGTCTGTGCCCTGAAGGGTCTGGGGAAAAAAGGGATTACTCTGACATTCCAAAGGTATGTTACCATAAATGCAAAAAGGCAATAGACAGGCTGGGTTAAGGTAAAGATTGTCCTTTGTCAAGAAAGATACCGGCCAAGGACATGATACGTGTTGTGACTTCCTTTTAGTTTTGAAGTTGTCATTTCAGACTATCCTATGTGGATACTTTTGTTCTCTTGAGTTTATAAGGCCTGAGTTGGCAGGGTTAGTATGTGGCCTCTTTCTTGCCCACAGTCCCTTTCCTTAAAGCGTAGGTCATAGATTGGAACACAATGCGCCACATGTAGCCTGGCCAGCATCGAAGGGTGGGGCTGCCTGTCCCCTGTTTGAACGCTCTCTATTAACCAAACCCCAACTTTTCTACTCCCCAAGCCCACTCATTATGCACTTACCTCACTCTGCTGCCTCATTTTCAGCTATTAGTTAACTAACATATTAACCTTTTATAATTTCTTTATTCATTTTCTCTGTTTCCATAAGCACGTAAGTCTATTCAATTCGTACATGTTTCTTTTTGCGCTGAGCTGTCTGTAGGGAGTTTCCAGGGGTCTCATCTCCCCTGGATATGGTACCAACTTCATTTCAAGTTCTTTCTCATTCACAGAAAACAGGGACATGGGCAAGAGAGGAGAGGTCCTGTTTTCTGGCCTGTTTCCTTCCCTATTGTCTTTGTTAAGAATTTTAAACTTTCTTGTTCTTACTTAAGGCAATACTCTTAAAAAGGTCCCTCCGCTATGTCTTCTGTGTATTACAAAACACCAGCTCATTCTCGTGCTGTGCCTGTCTGGAGCATTGTCATCGGGTCAGGCCATGGTTTTGCACATTCCTTCACACGGGGTTGGGGACAGGGACTCTTTCCAGTTCTAGAATGAGTCTTTTCCTAGCTCCAAGAGCACCTGGTGAAGGCACGATGATTTTTTGAACCCTTCTTTCTTTTTTCATTCAAGTTTTAGGGGCCTAATTTTACCTCCTTGGAGCCTTCAATACATTTTGGGCATTTTTCTTCTAGATTAGCTAGCTATAGAATTACTCAAACCTTGCTTGAGTTTTTTAAAACCTGCTCTCCCAAATCCCAGGTTATATCCAATGCCCAACAAGTTCATTTTCTGACAGAATCATTCAATGATAAGATGATCGCTCCTTTCTAGAGATCGCACCTTTCTAGAGTTCCTATCATTTCCAGATACCACCTTAAATCTAGGTTCAGAAAGACCAAGGAGCAATTCCTTTTTATTGCTTCCTCTGTATGCGCTGCAGACAAAACCAAATTAAACATAGGCTTAACCTGGAGAAAAAGAGCCACTAAGCAGATGACATAAGAGGTGAAGTCCTTCATCTCTATCATGAGGGGCTCCAGTGGTGATTTTGAAATCCACAGAGGGAAAGAGCTACCTGTTTCTCGGAGGTGGCAGTTACTTGAATTTATTTCCTCAGTCATGTGTCTCTGGTTCACTTTCCTTTTATTGTCTCCTACATCCTCTCCCAAATTTGTTCATGTAAAGCCTCACGGAAACATGTGCATTTTTATTTAATGCGAGCACCTGGTGATTCCCATGTATCTTAAAATCTGAGAAGAAATGCTCTAGAGCAGCGTTTTCCAAATGCCAGTGTGTGCCAGGACCCTGAGTTGTGGAAAGGCAGGTTGTGAGCCCTTCCCTAGCATTTCTCATTCAGCGGGTCTGGAGTGGAATGCAGAATTTGCTTTAAAAAGTTCCCAGGTGATGTTGATTCTGCTTGATTCTGCTGATCTGAGGACAAGAGTCTGAGAAACGCAGTCCTACTGGTATCCCATCCCACCGATGACTAGGAACATTAAGGAGTCGTTGGGATTGGAAATGACTTGACCTGCAACTCATTAGGAATAGCTCATAATGTGATTGGAGCTGCCCCTTTTTTTCTGTTTGGCTGCCTTCTTAGCCGTCGGTTGTACTGTTTTCCAGCAATTTTATTTTATCTCGCCCATGGACAAGTCCTAACACAACTTTGGCAATGGACAGGTTTGGTGGGAAGGGCCCAGAGCCAGGGTTGGACTTTACTGGGAATACTGGACGGCAGGACTCCAGGCTCTGGGCCCGAGCTGGCTTGGACAGTCAGCGTGGCCTGCTCCCCGCCTCTGGCAGGCACCCTCGGCAAGTGCGTCTGTCTCCCTGAAGAAGCATCTAACACCCGCAAGCCCTTTGGAAAAGTGGTCTTGCCGTGTGCATGTTTGCAAGCCAGTTTTTCAAGCCACAGCTTAAATCCATCCAAAAATGCTTAGCTAAAAAAAAGTTCAAAGTATGGTCTGACTGGGACCTGCATCAGCGACGGGCTAAGGCAAAGAGACGAGAAAGCGCTTCCAAGTCTACTTTTTAACCAACTTCTACTTCCAAGGCAAGGAAGCCTTTTCTTTATAGAAAAGCACCAGCCCCCGACCCTTCCTCCCCGCACATGGCCCTGTAAAACTCTCCCATTTGCCTGCATGAGGAAAACATCTTTCATACAGTTGTATAAAAGTGATTTCCTCGCTGGCGAATGGCACATTTTTGTGGATTTGCAAAAAATAAAACTCCCTCTCCTTTTGGCTGAAAATTGCTAAGAAAAGGAGAGGCGGTTTTGGGTTTTGGTGATCTCTTTCCCAAACAGGAAATGGTTCTTTTCAGTGGGAAGAAACCACCTCTGCCATACACACAATCAATCTGCACCTGCAGCTACACTGGGTAAACGCTCCGCTTCCCACGTGGACGAGAAAAGCCCTGGTTTACCTGGTAACCTTGTAAAATGTTGTCCTGGACCAAAGTTACCTGGGCCCATGACACAATCAATCACAGAGGAGCCTTTGCCACAAACCAGGAGCTCCCAGGACATTCGCTGGAAGGAAGAAATGTTTCTATTCCAGCTGTCTGTCTCTATTGAAACTTCACAATGTTCATTGTTACAGAGATAAAATAAATAAATAAATAAATAAATATATATATATATATATATATATATATAGTCCCTTTAAATAAAACACTTGGAAGATGAACCTTATACATACAACCAAGTCCTTTATTCATCCATCAAAAGTTTGTTAGCCTCCAAGGAATGGCAATGTCATCCTGTTAGAATAGAGAAAAGATTTTTGCAGAAACTCATGGCAAATACTTCCATTCACTTTTGCCATTCAAAGCCCCACAGAATTCAAAGGTGTCTACTGTTGGGGAGGGAGAAACTTTCCACCCTACTGCTGTTGGTTCTTCTGGCTGGTTTAATAATCGAATTTACACAGACACGTTAGCAGGGGAGAAGAAAACAATTTAATTCGAATGTACGGATGTCTCACAGAAATGGAACCTAAATAACTTACCAAAACAGGCAGCTTTTACGCTTTTTAGACAAAGAAACAGTAAATTTGTCACAAAGTGCTCGCACCAGAAAAACTGATACATTGCCTGAAACCATTATGGTAATCACAGTCAGCCTGTCAATATTTTAATCCTGGCCTTTCTGTAAGTGGTCATATAAAACCATTCTGAGACATAAACTCTTCTGGTATCTTATTCTTGTATAATTCATTAGCATTTTTGTGGTATTTTTTTTACTAGAAAAAAATGACAGAGGCCAGTTAAAAGGATTTTAGAAGCAATTAAGCTCTTGTTTTGTAATAAAAGAATATGCTCAAACTTAGGAGGCGTTTTCCTAGATATTTCCCAGTCCAAATGAAAAGTCAATATTCTAGAAGAAAATTTGTTTCCACCTTGAAAAGAATGTCGTAAGCCTTGAGCTTAAGTTTTATTTTATTGTTTTGCTTTTGGAAGTTTGAAGTCTTCAGGTGAGTGAAAGAAAGAGAGAGTCTTCAGAACCCTGAGAAACCCCACACACTCGAAGATGCTCACTCTTTTATTGGAAAGAGTCATTACATGGATTTTCCATCCTCAGTTCAACCAGACCTTCCATTTATAAACTTCAAACTCCATTAGTTTGTTGTTATTGTTGTGCATTGGCAATGTCTTTTCTTCTGCCACAAACATTATACGTGACCCAATTCTAAGCAATCCTCCCCCCCCCCCTTGTAAAAGGCACTTAATTAAACCAACAAACAAACCAGCAGGATAAAGAATTACAGGGGACTTCTTTGAGAAGTATAGGGACCCCGCATTATAAACAACATGGAAATAGATCATAGAATCCTGCCAAGTATTCCAAATCTAATTTATGTGGTCAATAATGTAATTCTTTCCATCTCTGCAAGAAACTTATCCACCACACTCTTGTGACTATAGAGTTTGAGTACAATTTCCCCTCTAGCCACACCCCCATTAAAATGTAACACATGTCTATAGCAAGCATTAAATCAAAAGACAAAGTACAGGAAATTGTTTTCATGTGTGGCCCGTGCTTTAAAAGGATAGAAAGAGGAACCTTTGCAATTAATGCTATCTTAATACTTGCTTAATGACTCAGTATGAAGAATCATACCTCTTTCTGACCTGCTCTCTAATATTTTTGAGATATGAGCCAATCTCACTTTATTGTCCCTCTAGGTAGCCATGAGGCTACCTAGTAGGTGATATCTGAATTGACTTCCTTACATGAAATTGGAAATGAAGAGTATTTTTGTGTGCATTCTTCCTATGAATGTAATTAAAACCAGATACAAAATCTGAAGTGCTACTATAACTTTTATCTACGTGCACCAATTTCTCAAGAAAAGTAGGAAACTGCCAGATGAGGAACTAGCTTCAGGAAGTGCCCTAAGAAGAAGGAAGGAAGGGTACAATTGCTTGTAAAATCACCATGAGTG
Organism: Noctilio leporinus; assembly: GCA_004026585.1. Lineage (NCBI taxonomy): Eukaryota > Metazoa > Chordata > Mammalia > Chiroptera > Noctilionidae > Noctilio > Noctilio leporinus. Next base: position 104,120 of record PVIW01004597.1, on the reverse strand, counting down.
TCAACCTCAAGCATGATGTATCAGATCCACCACAGCAGACAAGGGATAGGTAGTTGAAGGGAGAGCCACTCCTCAGTCTGGCCCAGCCATGAGACACAGCCTGTCACTGGTGAATCAGAGTCAGGTTCATTGCTCTCATGGGGTTGGGACCAGCTGAGACATTTTATGACATCTCTGTTTGGCAGGTGAGCATCCAGTCTGCCTAAATGAAAGCTCAGAGATATTCATCTTAACTCGATTTTTGAAAAGAGGTGTACAGACATTGTTTGGGGAGTTTTCATACTCAGTTGGGAAAAAAGCAAAACTACTTCAACATTCTCTTTTTAAAAAAATATTTTATTACATTACAGTTGTCCCAATTTTCCCCCGTTGCTCTCCTCTGCCCCACCCACCCCAACCCCTGCTCCCACAGTCAATTCCCACCCTGTTGTTCATGTCCATAGATCATTCATACATGTTCCTTGACAGAGACATTTTCTGAACTGAAAAAGATTGATTTTCTGTTCCTTTCATGTATGTAATGCAATTAGGTACACCTCTCATGAGATAAATATATGTGAATAATTTAAATGACACAGAAGCTCCTTTACTTACAAACTGGCTAGTTTCTGGAAAGTATTCTCAAATTCAGTTGTTTACAAGTCCAAAGTGATTTTATAAAAGCAACTGTTATCCCCATTTGTTGGCAGTGGGCAGAGCCACAGTTCTTAGCTCTGGCTCACACCTTTCTTTATGAGTACAAAAATGTGTAAGTTGAAAGTTTATAAGACATAAGCATCAATACTATAAATAAATGTATAACCCATGTGCTAGTTTCCTAGGGCTGCTGTTACAAATTACCACGAACTGGGTGGCTTAAAACAACAGAAATTTATTCTCTCACAATTCTGGAAGCTAGACGTCTGAAATTCAGGTGCTGGCTGGATTGGTTCTTTCCGGAGTTTCTGGGACAGAATTTATTCTATGCCCTTCTAGCTTCCAGGGGTCTCTGGCAAACCCTGGTGTTCTTTGGCTTATAAATGCATCTCTCCAGTCTCTGTCTCCATGCTCTCAGGGTATCCTCCCTGGTTGTATGTGTCACTCTGTATCAAATCATTCTTTGCTTTTAAGCACATTATTGATTGGATTAGCCCCCCCCCCCCCGCCCAATCTAGTATAACCTCATCTTAACCTGATAGCATCTGTAAAGACCCTATTTCCAAAAAAAGTTCACATTCCTAGATATTATACAAGGGGCCAGGGCTTCAACATATCTTTCGTGGGGACACAAGTCAACCCATAATATCCACGAGCTGCAAAATAAGGTATTTTTGTTCAATTAAAAATACTAAAATTATATCTGTATAGGTGAATGAACAAGTTTTGAAAACATGATTATTATCTTACACTCTACTGGGAACTTTAAAATATGTGCCCATTTAATTCAAGAAACGTGCATATCCTACTATTGACATAATATCAAAGAATTCTGTACAGGTATATTATTTATGGAAAATACATATGTACCCATTCATTCCACTCACACAAATAACACTCACATCATCATCATCATCATCTTATCCCACACATGCATGAGAACATAGGGAAGCTTTCCTGGGGTGCTCTTCTCGCTAGGCATATGTGGGCATCACAACCTAAGCATATCTAAAAGTGCCCAACCATCTTTGAACACATTTCACAAATCAATATCTGGTAATAGAGAAGGGCATTCTTCAATAAAATAGATTCTGAGTGCACATTTATTAAAAAGTGGAGGAGTGGGTCATTGGGTGACACATTTCAACTAGTCCTTTCTTCCCCCTCTTATTTTTGTTCCTTTGTTTTTTTTTTTTTTTTTTAGTTTTTTGGTTTTTTTGTTTATTGATTGATTGATTTTTGGAGAGAGAGAGAGGAAGAGAGGGAGAAAGGGAGAGAAACATCAAAATGAGAGAGAAACATTGATTGGTTGTTTCTTGTAGCTGCCCTAACCAGGGACCTGGCCTGCAATCCAAGTGTGCGTCCTGACTAAGAATCAAACCAGAGAGCATTCACTTTGAGGATGATCCCCAAACACTGAGCCACACCGGCCAGGACATCATTTTTGCTTCTTGAATGGGTGTCATGGCCAACTATTCACCAAAACTATTTCTTTTTCATCTTGAGCATATACCTAGAAGACATTTTTAGCCATATTTTTTTAGGTGACCATAGTTTTGACTTCCAGTCATTGGAATGTGGGCAGAAGGGATATGTGCCATTCCATGTTTAGCTCATAAAAACCTCCTACGTATATTCCCACCTTCCCCTGGCATGAACCAGACTAGCAGCATCCTTGGAAGCCCTGTGTTAAAGGTGGAAATGCCACACAATGAAAGAAGCCTGGGTTGCTAAGTCACTGTTTGGTGATCCGGACGATCTGTTTTGAGCTTTATCACATTCTGGCCCTTTCATAACTTGGGGTGGTTTGCTACAAGACCTAACACTACTTCAGTTTAAATATATTTGTTCCAAATGAGGACTTGAGATCACATCACTCAACCTAAAGGAAGGCAAAAATGACAAAAACATAATGTCATTATTACTTACTTTAATGCTAGTCCCACCCCACTAGTTCCCTGAAACCTGTGAAGTTGACTACTCCGTTAAGTGACTTCCATGGATTGCTGGGTTCTGTTCATATGACACACTACCATGCCTACTCATCTCTTATTTCAAGTCTTAGCCTAGTCTCCTCAACTAAATGGTAAACTTGTTGAAGACTTTTGCATTGTTTCTTACAGCTCCTAGTCTAGGGTTCGGAACTATTGAAATGTTCAATATATATTTATCGATCTGTGGGTGGATTGAAGGCAAGGGGAAAATTTACCAGCTAAAAAAGTCATGGTGTAGTTAATGACTATTAACACTAGTTTTAAAACCATAAGTGAATAAAAACTGTAAAACACGTATAAACTTTAAGAACCATAAATATTATTAAAATAAATTTAAATGAGTGTCAATCTCTTCATTCAACAGGATAAAAGAAATTTTATTGGATTTTTCTCATACTATTTTGAGAGACATATTTATTTTTAGAAACAAATTTATTTTGAACTGAAACCTTTCAGTGTATTTGCCCTTTTAATTTATTAAATCACAGTTAAAATTAAAGGGGGAAAGCCACACACTATTTCTCAGGTGTGATCACAGTAAAAAGGCTCACAAAACTAAACTCAGGCCATCTGTAAATTACTTCCTATTTCTGTATAAATTCTGTTTCACGATCAGGCACAATGCTAATGAAAATAGAATTCAAGTCCAAGTCAGATTAATGTCAGTTTAAATGGCCTGTCTGAGGTCCCATAAGCAGCATGTAATACTAGGAGATGAATGGAAAGCCAAAGTAATAGAAAGTGAGAATTTGTCCCTGTGGTGGCTATTGTCTCCATTTTCCTAGTCATGTAACCTACCCCCTTGGCCTGGAAGAAGTCGGAAGACCTGGTCTAGACCCATTCTAGCATCCTTCTGTCCTCAGGCATTGCAGAAGCCAGAGTGACAAGTGATGGTCAGGTGACCTAAAATGAGATCTGTCCTGAAATCGCTCCACCTGAGGTTGCTGAGACATAATTCTTTACTTTCCTGGTGGCAGATCTCTTAGGCTGAGTTGAGGAATGCCTTGGCCTACTGCATGGAGAAAGGCCATCTAGAAGTAAGGTAAGATGTGGTCAGCACAAATAAAAAGCAGAGATGCCAGCCAGAAATGGGAAGATGTATAGTCTTGACAGCAATCTTGGAGAATCTTGATAGCATTCAGTAGCGAGTATTGAGTTGTTCTCGAGGCCAATGCTGTCCTTTGTCCTGAGTGCGCACTTGTAGGACTGTAAAGTCCCATTACTGAGCTAAGGCTAGCTAGTGTTAGATTTTTATCACATGTAATTAAAAGGGGATTCTTAGATGCCCAAAGTTGATGTTTTCTTTTCACGTGGGCATGAGACCATACTTGGTTTCTGCCAGTTTGATTTTCTTCTGCCCTCAGTAACCTCACTCTGGCTATTGCTTGCTCTATTTTTTTAAGTTGTTTTTCAACAAGTTCTTTAAAGGTGTACTATGCATGATAAATGTTCTGAAAGATTAAGGGTAATATTTCTTTGTATCATGGAAATATCATAAATATATATGGATAATCTACTTAAAATTCTAAATTTTTTACCTCATAGTACTCCATCTAACAAGCCACTCCATTTAACAGGCTAGGGAATGCTTTGCAAAGTAGATTCAGTGGAATTGTCCCTACTCCAGGGGACATTTTTATTGTTTCAGGAAAAGAATGATTATTTGGTGACCTGTAAAGACTGGGATTCTGAGACATAATACAATAGGAACTGCAAACATAGCATCTTCCAGAATTCATAAGTAGTTGGGAGCCAGTTTTCTAGAGAAACTATAGTCACTGAATTTAGAATTAGAAAACCTCAGGGACATATTTGGTTTTGAGTGAAAGGAACTTCATTGATCTCAAAACAAGTTTAATAACCTCTAGTTTAGTTGCAACTAATATTGGTCATGTCAATGGTTAAGTCATACTCACAGAGGAATTTACCATGGGAATGCAACCACTTCTTCTCTGTTAATAGATTTAGATATTTTTATTCCAGTGTCTTTACAGTCTTTGTGCCACCTGAACACTTGATATATTGTGGGAGAGGAGATGATGGTTATTACCTAAATATTCATGTTCCAAAGCCCTGTAACTATGAGTGTGAGAAGAACCAATAGTCAACATAACATGAAAAGATTTACTAATCAACTCTCCACTAATAATACCAGTTTCCACCAAAACATCATGCACTGGTTCACAGTAGTGTCTATTTTTCTTCTTCTGGTCTTAACATCTTTTCAATTGCAACATGAAGTTGCAAATCTTGCAAATGATATAGCGCAGGGGTGTCAAACTCATTTTCGCAGCGGGGAGGGGGGGGCACATCAGTCTCGTGTTTGCCTTCAAAGGGCCGAATATCATTTTAGGACTGTATAAATGTAACTACTCCTTAGCAGTGAAGCAAGCCAGGTAGAAACAAGGAATCAGACCAAAGGTGCTAAGCCAGATAAAACAAGGTGGAGGGCCAGATTCGGCCCATGGGCCTTGTATTTATACCTGTGATGTAGTGTTTTTTTACAAAGGTAATTAAGTTTTTATTTTTGTTTTTTAGGGAACTGCTGGAGTCATATGGAAAGCTATTAAAGAATGAGAATCTAACAGAATTAATGCATTAGCAATTGAAGAAGACGAATAAATATAGAGAAGCACACTAAGCTGATTTGGATTCAAAATAAAATAACTTTCATCCTTGTAAAAGCTAATAGAACACTTACATATTTTTTCAAAATAACCCTCTGTGTGCCATTTGTAACCAAAAATGTTATTTTGATTCATTTTTAGAGTATTCTAAGAATTGCAATATAGCTAAACTTTATAAATAGTTTGTTTGTTTAATAAATAAAAATTATTTTGATATTTTTTAGACTGATTCCCAAGAAAATCATACTTTTCCAATTTACTTTGAAAAATTGGCTTCCACTTTAAATAAATTAATTTTAAGTGGCCTTTGCTTGGTTCCAGTCTTCCTTTGAGAATAAGGACCCTTGCACCTCTCTGACAGCCCTCATCATATTGTGGGGTTTACTATATGTTTCCTGTACCCATCTGCAAACTCTTTAAAGGCAGGTACCTTCTTTTTAAAACATGTTTCTTTTCATTTATCAGGGTTACATTGATCAATAAAATTATATAGCCTTCCAATGTCCAGTTTCCTGCCATCACCCCATCACCATTTAACCCCTGTTTACCTTCTTCCACCTGCCTCTAACCTCCCTTCTCTCAGATATTCACCATACTATTGGCCATGTCAATGAGTTGTTCCATTTTTGTTTATTTGTTCAATTCCTTCACCTTTTTCACCCAGCCTCCAGTGCTCCTCCCCTTTGGTGTCAGTCCGATCTCTGTATATATGAGTCTGTTCCTATTTTGTTAGTTTATTTTGTTCATTAGATTCTACATATAAATGAAATCATACAGCATTTGTCTTTCTCTGATTAGCTTATTTTACTTAGCAGAATACTCTTTAAGCCATCCACACTGTTGTGAAAGGTAAAATTTCCTTCTTTTTTATGGCTGAGTAACATTCTACTGCATAAATGTACCACAGCTTTTGTATTTACTCATGTACTGATGGGCACTTGGACCGCTTCCAAATCTTGGCTATTGTAAATAATGTTGCAGTAAACATAGGAGTATATACATATTCTTTTGAGCCAGTGTTTTGAGTTTCTTTGGATATATTCCCAGAAGTGAAATTATTGGCTCATAGGCAGTTGCAGTTTAATTTTTTGAGGAAACGCCATATGGTTTTCCACAGTGGCTGCACCAGTCTGCATTCCCACCAACATGGCATGAGGGTTCCTTTTGCTCCACATTCTTGGCAGGCACCTTCTTTAATTCATGTTTGAATCTTCTAATGCCTACCTGAGTACCTGCTCATAATGTTGACAGAACAAGTGAGTAGATGAGAGGGTAAATCTAACAAGTATTCAGCACCTACCTTCTCAAAGGCTCTAGAATTTCCACTTAAGATTGGCATCCTGCATCCTGAAGGTGTAAGCAATCTATTTCCAGAGACATCAACCTGATAATGTCTTAAAGCCCTTAAAATGTACCAATCCCTAAGCTATTTTGCATTTGCCTTTCTTTGAAAATATAATCATTAGCTATATTTTAAATACAATCATCAAATCACCTAAAAAAGATAGGCTCCCAAGAGAGCCAAAGAAATTGATCCCTCACAACAAGGGAGAACTTTTACATGGGAAACTGACAAGCACAACTTCCGAGAGTGACAGTCCATGCTTGAGAAGGGCCTAGCATAGATTCTCAGGTAAGCTGCTGCCAAAAAGGTGCTGGGACAGTCCAGTAAGCAGCTGGGAAGCTGGCTGCACTTGGAATGAGATTGGTACACTCAGCCTGCAGTTGCCAACATGCCTCTTTGATTCACCTAATGGAAAGTAACCCTAAAAGAGGCTCTCTCCGGCTGGCCGGGAACGATAGGGCTCAGACTAAACATATTAAATTCATTACAGCAAATTGGTCTTAGGCCCCAGGTGGCTGCCCGGATCCAGAGAGGACAACAAGCCCTGCTGCTGTCAGGACGTTGGAAATCTGCCACTGGAGATACAAATGTAGGTGGGGATGGATTTTCCAGAGATTCAAAAATGGGAGTCATTATCCAATTAAAATAGATTGATTTAATGGCTTAGAGGATGATATAGTGTGCCAGAGGAGAGACCCACAAAGGGCTTTTGTGAGCTCGAACAAGCATTCTGGAAAAGCGTCCCTGGAGTTCCTCACAGGACCATGCAGCTCTGCGTTGGAAGCCCACCTGTGGGTCAGACTTAACAAGAATACTTTCATCACCACTCTGCCCCAAAGAAGGAACCATGAAAGGCGACATCAGGCAATTCAATTTGTTGATCACCTACTATGTGCTGGTTGTCTTGCTAGGTACCAGTCTGGGACATGTCTTAACGATGCTCCAAGACCCGGATCAGGCTCGGAAAAGAGCGAAGAGAGGAAGGCCGAAATGTTTGGATAGGTCTGGTCCAGCTGACACCTACACCTGCTGTCCATTCAATTCAGCTGTTTCTTTGGAGGAAGAGAGGGAGGTAGGGAACAGAGAGGCTGTGTTGTAGTCCTCGGAAAGGTTGGTAAAAGTGCAGTATATTCACAGAGTTGCGCAACCACTGCTACAATTAATTTTAGAACATTTTCACTACCCCCAAAATAGATCCCATGTTGGAGGGGTGATGTCACCAAGATGGCAACTTTGGTTGGTCCCAGCTTCTGTCTCCCTCACAAGACCATCTAACAATTATCTGTAGATAATACACTGTGAAAATCCCAGAGCAGGGGAGTGAGGCTAAAGACTCCCCCACTCACACACCCATGCTGGACCACAGAGACCAGGAAGGACCAAGTTAGAAGGATGAGAAGAGGGGTTTCACTTTTGTCCCTCCGCTGGCTGGTGTGGCACCATGTGAGCCAGCCCCCACGGGCCTACGAACCCAAGGGGGACATCCAGCTTCCCTGGCATTGTGGGGTTGTCTCCCAGGAATCCCTGAGGGAATCTGCAGGGCTTGGCTACTGGGAATGAAACAGAAACAGAGAAGGAAAGCAAGACTTTGATCAACCAGCACTCGAATCTGGCAGATAGTGCCACTGTTTGCAGAGATGGCAGCCATGGCTCTGCCCACGTGAAGAGCCTTTTTGGTGGCCCTGTTTATCCGGAGCAGTTAGTTAGCAGTTCTGCTTGATTTGGGTCTCCAGTCAATGAGCAATACTGGCCATAGAGCCAATTCTATGGTCATGCCTTGGCAGAGAAGCAAGTTTGAAACCCTGCCCAATGGCTGAGGTTGCCCCTAGTCCCACTCCACTAGGAAGTTGGCTAAAGAACTCTGGCTATGGTGGAGCCCATCCTACAGGCACCGTCTGGCCCTGAGCCAGACCAGCAGTCTTGCCCGACTGCTGAACAGAGCCTCTAGCCCTGCGTGACCAGAGAGCCTGAACAGCGAGGGTGGGCAGCCTATGGTAGCACCCAGCCCTGGAGCACAACCCCACGCGGCAGTAATAGCAGCACACAGCCCTGCCTGAATGTTGAAGGCAGCCCATGGCCCCCCTCAGGCCAGGAGCTGGGACAGTGACCTCACCAATCTCGGTGCATAGCCTACAGCCCCACCCTACCAGAGCTCAGGAAGACTGCGCTCATCTGCAGCGCATGACACACACCACACCCGACTATGGGATACAGCTAGGGCCAGTCAGTGGCCCGTGCAGCCGCAGAAGCCTACCTGATCAAGCCCGATCTATAATCCAGCCCAGGCATGGAGCCCAACCGTTGTCACTGCCCTGCCACAAACAAAGTCTGCCACTTTGCTAGACCAGAGGTGATCACAGAGCCTTGACTTTAAGGGTGATTGAAACAGTCCACCATGAAGCTTGTTAAACCCCCCCCATGCACAGGTTTTTTAGACATGTCCATCTTGGATGATGTGTGTCTAGAAATAGGAGCTGCCAATCAAACTTCCTGGAGTTTGCTTCAGCCTCTTAACTCTAGTTCTGTTCAGGAATAAAATCCAATAGGAGATTTCAGTATTCTACACGTAGCTTTCCTGAGATTATGGATAAGGTGCAATCTGAGGTTGAGCATTTCACCTAGAAGGGGCAAAGAGTCAGTCCTCCACCACCACCATTCCGAAGCACCGCCACACACCTGGGATATAGAAGCTACATCACAGGACATCTATTAATATATTAAATTCATTTTTAATTGTTTATCTTTAAAAAGAAATCATTAGTTACCTTACAGAAAATCCGATCAACAAAAACATCGGTAAAATGTAGAGATACAAATTCATATACCAAGTGAGGTTGCACATATATGGCTTTAAGAATGTAAGCTAAAATGTTGCCTATGAACTTCCTTGCTGCTAAGGCCAAAATGGGCAACATAATTGGTCACATTATTGGAAAGGAGGAGCCAAATCAGTTTGTTAAGAAAGACAAACAAATATTTTGGATTCCAGAAAAAATTTCTGACATGGAGTTTTGTCCATAAAGCTTTAAGTGATGTCATGAGCAATCCTCATATTGTTTTTATAGCAAGCGAAAAAATAAACACTATCTGTTTGCTTTTTACAGAAAGTCTTGCTAAAAGCTAAAATAATACAATTAAAGCAAAACTTAGAGTGGGTGAAGTATTCTGCATTTGAACAGTCTAATTTGAACCAAAGTTAGAACTTGGGGAAGTAAATGGATCCTTAGAAAATTAAGTGGACAGCTTAATCCTTCCTTTTAGAGATTGCATACATTTTCCTTTCTTCCCACAGTACATATAAGTCCATCAATAATTATAAGTCCTACAACACAGTAATTTTCAAGTAAGTAGGGCAAAGGCAATGGAAAGGTACTATCATATATTCTCAAGGTGAAGTCACTGCACCAAGAGACATCTCATTTTCCCCACTTGGCAATTTTGGATCAGGTAGATGGAAGGCTATTTATAAGTTAATGTACAAATTACTATTTAATAAACATGGTGTTTTTGACATTGAATGAGTGTTAATTAAAGGAATGACAGCTTCTTTTGAGCCCAGAGTATGAAACAAAGCAACTGAATAAATATGTTCTTTGTTACCACTGGGAAAACATATGTGTGGGACAATTTATAATGATCTTTTTTATTAGCTCAGCCCATTAAATTTATAATGTGGAGGAAAGGAGAAAAAAAGAGCATGAACTTTAGTCATGGGTGGTTGGACTTGACCATAACTTATGAAAAAGTTTAAGCCATGAAAACCTCTATGTAACTCAAGAGATCTTCCATCTTCCTATTAATTATTTTTCTCTTATTTCGTTCCTTGCATGCATGAAACTAAGAACCTAACTACGGATGCGACCCTGAACAGCCCACAGCACAGAGGTGCTCAGGATACCACTTTATCCACCATAACCGGACCCACAAAGATGAACATGCCACTCACTTGTTTGAGAATCTTCAATAGCTTTCCGTCCATTGCTTAGAATTCAAGTGCTCCCACGCATGCACACATACACACACACACACACACACACACGCACGCACGCATGCACGCACACAAGTGAGCGCGCGCACACGTCAAAAAGAAAGACCCTCAGGGCCTTAGAGCCTCATCTCACCCCTCTCTGCAGACATACTGAGCTTCTTTCAGATTTTCAAACATAGCCTACTTCCTGCCCCATAGGATTCATGTAGGTTGCTTTACCTGCCAACTCTCTTTGCCTAAATAATGCATCCTCTGGGTCTCTGCTGAATTATTATTTCCTCCATGACTCTACCCTCCCTAGACTTCCCATACAAGTTAGATTGGTATTTATCAGTTCCTGTAGCACTTTTCCAGCCTACCTCAGAGCACGTTGAGCTTTTTTTCAAAACCTGTTTTCTCCAATTGAAAGCTTCACGAGGGAAGTGGCAAAGACTTTTTACTTGAATTTGTAGCTACAGATTCTAACATGGTAATGAATATTATTACTTCTATTTAGAGATGAGACTATTGAAGTTTTGAGAGTTGAAATTATTTGTCCATGGTCTTTAAACTAATAAGCAAAGCTGAACATCTATTCTTTATTCATCAGACTTGAAAGTCTATGGTATTTCTATTATTTAACTTTTTTCACTTACTTCCTTATCTATGACTCATGAGCAAAGAAAAAGAAATAGAATAAATATTAGGTACCTATTATGTTTTAATTAATCCTCATACTCCACATACTTACTATTCTCTGACTAGATGCTTAAAATCAACGACTGTGTCTTTTTCTTTTTTCTTTTTTTACATACGTGGGATATAGCACTTAATCCTAAGTACAAAAGAATAGTGTGCTGATGAGTATTTGAAAAGTAATAGTTTGGAAAACCACCTTTTGCAAGAGAGGAGTTAGGAGGAAAATAGGAGGAGTCTGGTCTAATGATATACCAAAGTCATATCCAAGCATACCAAAATTATAGCAACAATAGATAAAATATATAAAGAGGATATCATAAAGGCATAGTTGGGTTAAATACGGGACATTGCCATTGAACAGACATTGATCATAAATATAAACTGGTGAGTAGAACTGGGGCCATGGGCCTGCTGGGCTGAGGACTAGAAGGCAGGAGGCAAGGGTCAGGGTGTTTAACAGATAATCTGCTCTTATAGAATGATAGCAACCTAAAGTGTGGGCTGTAATATGAAGCTAAGAAAGAGAAATCAATACATTTGCCTAAGAGGAAGGTACTTTGTAGAATCATTTGATAAAATAATAATAGAAACATGTTTAGGAACTCAAACAGATAAACAACAAAAAGTAAATGACAGGATAACAAAAGATAAAACAACAACACAAGTGCTATGAATAGAAAAAGTAAAATTTAGAAATCTTAAAAATGAAAAGCAGTATGTGTGAAATAGAATGCAATAGATCCTATATATGCTAAATAATAGCTGGTTGAATAGTGAGTTAGAGAATTGAAAGCTAGTACTAAGAACAGGGAGGCACTGAAATAAAGAATATAAAAGAAGAATCCACAATCACAGTAGGAAATTTTGATACTTATCTATAAGATAATAATAGACCAGGGGGGAAAAAACATTAGGAAATACTTAAAGTCAGAATAAACGAATAAGCTTGAGCAAATAAATGCATTTATATAAAATAGAGCATATTCTCAGTTGCAAAAGGTATCTTAACAAATTTCAAAGATTTAGCATCATACAAGCCACATTCCCTAACCAAAATTGATTAAGTTACAAATTAAATAAAAGTGATTTTTAAAATATTCTATGTTAGGAAATTTAAAATTAAAGTCTTAACTTACTCATGAAATCTATAGGAATTGGAATAGAAATTATTGAGAACAAGATGTTAATGAAATCAGCACTCATAAATATTTATTGGAAGTAGCTCAAGTGGTATTTCTATTAATTTTTAATAAGAAATATTGAAAATAAATTCATAAAATCCAAGCACCTAGAAAATAAAGATAAACCTATAGAAAGGAGAAGAAAAAATAAAGCTGAGAACAAATTAAAAATAAGAAAAATATTTTTAAAATAACAAAAATATTGTTAAAATAACCTTTTTATTATTTTTTTTTTGTTAAAAATATCTCTAGCAAGACAAACAAGAAAAATAATGGGAATATGAACAAATAAACAGGAAAAAAAGGAGCAGAAATATAACTATGAAAAAAGCAGAAAAATGAAAACTCTTAAGGTAATATTAAAATACAATATAGATTCAAATTTATTTTTAAAACTAAATCCATAAAAATATCAACTATTAAAATTATCTCAAGAAGAAATAGAAAGCTAAAAAAATCAGTCACCATTAAAGAAAATGGTTTTAAAATTCAGTTCTAATGAACATGCAAACAACATTTTGCATATTTTTAAAGAACATTTTATAAAAACACTTGCAGAAAGCTAAGTGGTCCCAAGTGAAAAATAACAATACAATGATAGTTTATGTTTATTTATAAATAGTGATGAAAAAAATTAGCAAATTTTCATCACGACCAAGCAGAGTTTAGTTCAAGGGCATATAAACGGTTGAACATCAGAAAAGTTACTAACTTTTTATATGGCATTGACAGATTAAAGAAAAAAAGTTTGTCATACACAAAAAAAGATATATTTAAACATTTACTTATTCTTGATGGAAATTCTTAGTATCTGGGCATAGAGGGAAACTTCTTTAACCTGGAAAAGGGATCTCTATGAAAAACTTGCATTAGACAGCATACTCATTTGTGAAACTGTAAATCCAATTCCACTAAATCAGTGACAAGATGCCTTTAATCACTGATATTCAATCCCATGCTGAGCCTACTATCCAATACAATGAGCCAAGAAAAAGGAAAAAAAAAGAAAAAAAACCTATAGGAATTAGAAAGACCCAATTAAAACTCCACCCTCCTGTTAAAAGTTTTCCTCTTTATCCTACCTCATCCAACATGTACCCTTCCTCTCAGGAAGGAAATCCTCATTCTACTCTGCTTTGCACCAGACACCCTTTTCTAATTGTCACACAGAAAGAAAAGTGGTCAACTTGCCATCCTGTGGGTAAGGAAGAAAAGATATCAGAGGGTTTCCCTTCTGACTTATAACTTTGATTTTTCTGTCAGAGGCAAAAAGCTAAAGATATCTGTCACATGTGAAAATTACCTTTCTCCTGAAAGCCCTCAACAAGTCACAAATGAGGTTTTCTCCAATTATATAATTTTGTCTTTATTGTCATTCGTCCTTTTCCAGAGTCTGAATTAACAGAGAAACCCTAGGCAGAGATGTCCTCCATGATAATCACTTTAACCTAATTCTTATGATTTTCTCCTGACTGGGAGATAGAGGCTATCAGCTTAAAACAGGACTGTGTCAACATAGCCTTGAAAATCATAGCTGTTCTTTGAGCCAGCAATCATTCTTTCAAGAATTTATTTCCAGGAAATTATCAGATGTTGTCCAAGGATATCTATCCTGGAATTATTTGTAAGGGTTAAAAACTGTCAAATAATGCAAATGTTTATAATATGAAATTGATTAAGTAAATTATAGGCCATTACGCTCATGAAACATTTGTAGCCAATAAAAAAAAAAAATCATATTGTGGAAAACTATTTGTCAACATGAGAAAAATGTACTAGATCTCTTGCTGAGTGAAAAAGCAGGCTATAAAAGCCTGTTTGATAAATATTACTATCATTAGCACTTCCTAATCTAGCGCAATGGATAAATATTACTATTATTTTAATAATAGTTATGTATCCCTGGGGAAAATACTGAAAGGATCTATAATAAAAATCTTAATTTGCTTATCTCAGAATGCTGCAATTACAGGTATTTCTGATTCGTTGTTTCTCTTTTGTGCTTTTTCATGTGTTCCAAGTGAGGGAAAAAAGTTGCCACTCCCAGCTGGACCATAGGGTCTCCTGAGGGGCATAATTTCACACACCTTCCTCTGTGACCATGATGAAGCCAGACAAACACAAGCCCATTCTGTAAACACATGAGCACAGACAGAAAAAAAAAAAAAAACATGCAGATCACAAACAGCCAAACATAAGTGACTGCAGGGTCTTTGCCAATTACAGCGTTAGCCCACTCTGTTCTTCCCCTACCCTGATAAATGCCATTAAGATGTCTAATCAAAGAATTTCACTTTTCCCACTTCCTGACACACCCGACCAGTGTGAAACCACACATTTTTTAACCCTACCCCAAATCTGCTAACACAGGCTTAACCCTAGGGCAAGCCCTGGTAGCTCTCTTGCTGCAGTGGCTCCCACTGGCCTTCCACGCTGTAGTAAGACCCTAAATCTAACCGATTTACTCCAGGTCTGTTCCTGGTGGCCTTTGGCCAAAGATGGCCATTGACATTGTTGTAGGCATGAAGCATGTATTCTTTTGCCATTAAAGGAAAACATATTTTAAATTGCAATGAAATTATCTCAATGACTTTGGACCTCCAAGAAAGGAGGTTCTTGCATTTATAACCAGCCAGCTGGCCACGAGAACATAGCTGCTAGGGTATCATCGGCTTTGGAGGCCATCAAAGGTACTGCATGTTAAGCAGGCCCTCAACGGCAACACTACTGATATTTGAGACAGGTAATTCTTTGCTTTAGGGGGTGTCCTCTGCATTGCAGGGTGCTTCTCAGCATTTCTGGCCAAGACCCACAATCAAAAATGATTCCAGGCAATGTCCTCTGGGAGGTGAGAAGAGGGCAAAACTGTCCATGGCTGAGAACCACGGATGTAGAGGGAGGGTGGCAGAAAGAGGAAAGATCCTGGAGGAGTTATTAGGAGGCCTGCAGTCAGTTCTCAGCCTTTGTGGGCCATGAAGTCTTCATCCTAGAGAATGGAAATCATCATTCTTGTTCCACTCTGAAGAAATGACAGAAAAGGTAAACAGGCTTGTATGTAAGTGGCTAAATAGATAACTATTGAGTCAATAAAAAAAAAAATCTATCAATTGCTTTCTGAGTATATATGCACTCTGTACAAATGGTATCCAGCCATGTAATGTGAAAAATAGACATTTTTTGAAGATGCAAGATACAAGAACCATTGTACCTAAGACAATGATGCCTCAGTCTCCATCAAAGTAGATACCTTGGGACCTCACACAGTTCTCCCAATCACCATCAGCTACCCTGATGTATTTTCCTGAATCTCATCAATGGTCTGAAATCACTTCCCTTTCAAAGGTGATTTTAGTTTTAGGAAAAGCCAGAAGTTGCAGGGCACCAAATCTGGGCTGTAGTTGGGGCTGAGTCACCTGGGTGATTTGATGTTTCACCATGAAACCCTGCATGAGACGTGATGCATGAGTGGGTGAATTATTGTGAGGAAGCTGCCAAACACTGGTTGCCCATAGCTGCGGCCTTCTGCATGGACCAAATAGTTTCTGTGGAAGAACGTCCAAGCTAAATGCAAAATTTGGTACAGTTTCATTGCTCTACTTGCTCAGTTATTTTGAATGTGAAGGCCACACAGTACACATGCTCACTCAACAACATCTGCTGCCCCCACTGATAGCACAGCAAAGCAATTATTCTTCATGCATGCACATTCCAGTCCATGCTCGTTGGCTGCCAGGTTACACTGATGTCTTACAAACTGTTCTCGTTATATTAACATTGGCTGGACTTTCTCTGGACAGACCTCTTATATAGAGTTCTAGGACTATCATGAAGTTCCAACTGGTGAAAATGTACTGAAACCTAAGTCTGACTATGTGAACTCAGAAGAATGACAAAATGACATTATTAAGGGTCACCTAAAATAATACACAAAGCAATAACAATGATTCCCTCAGGAGTTATATAATTAACATACATTTATTTAATTTGGAGTTGTTTAATGTAGCTTAGTAGGGAAAACCCATTTGCATTACAAATTTTTTTTAAAAAATCAGGGAAGGGTGTAGGCAAGGAAGTAAGTAGTATAATGATCCCTGGACATGGACAACAGGGTAGGGACTGACTACGGGAGTTGGGTACACAGTGGAAAAGTGGGACAATAATAAAATGAAAATAGAACAATAATAAAAATATATTTTAAAAAATCAAATTATTTGTCCTCAAAGCAATCTTTCAGAGGATTTTTTTCATATTTTGGCATCATTTTAAATGCAGAACGGGAGACTGAGATGAGCTAGTTTTGACCAATTCTGGACTGATATGCCGAATCAGAAGGAGGGAAGAAAATAAACAAAGAGAAATGTAATACAGGATGTTAATCTATACTTACATGTGGTGAATAACCATTTCCGGGACTTCTAAATGAATAGGGATAGTAGGGCAATGGCCAAAAATGAAGAAATGTGGAGTCACAAAAAATAATTTGAAGAGCTTTTACATAAGAGCAGTACAAAGCCAAAGTCAATAGATATAAAGATGATTCAATGCTACTGGCATAGTTCATTTTGTGAGTTCCTTATAACATTTTTAAAAGGCATTATAAATAATGAAGCTAGCCTTGAAGTCTTAATGAAATCGTGGGTTTCTCATAATATTTTCTCTCTAATCACAATGGCTTTTATTTTTCTTTTCTGTTTTCCGAAAAATAGAAATCAGCTGTTTTCATTTATGAATACTTTATTGACAAATGTGTTATGAGAGACCTTTTAAACCAGCTCTTTAACAACCAAATGGAATACTTGCCCTTTGCAAAGAATCAGATGTTTCCTATCTTACTTTTTAAAGTGTGAAAATGGAACTGGTCTGGGGTTATAAATAAGGTTTCACAAAACTGAGATACCAAGATTAAAATCTCTCTCTAAGCCCTGGCTGGTGGCTCAGTGGATAAGATGCCGGCCTGCAAACCCAAAGATTCAATTCCCAGCCAGGGCATATAACCAGGTTGCAAGCCAGGTCTCCAGCTAGGTCTGTAGCTGGAGGCAGGTGAAAGGCAAACATACATTGATGTCTCTCTCCCTCTCTGCCTCTCTCCCTTCCCCCCTCTTTACAAACAATAAATAAAATATTTTTTAAAAATTAAAAAATTAAATCTTTCTCTATATGGGTATTTAAGGCAGTAATTATCACGGGAAAATAAGACAGTTCAAAAATGGATTCCAAGAGTTGAAAGATGTTTTATTTAAGCTGTGTAAGGAATGCCAGCCATCACCTGGTCCCAAAAGGTAATTATTTGAGCATCAGGGATTCTTGTTTACATTCCAGTTAATTAGAAAACCAGCTGGTGAACTGATAAGACAGCTCAGTGACCACCTGGTAACGGGGCTGAATGCATCACAGTCCCACTTGGCCCAGCTGCCCTCCTGCTTGTCACCTTCTCAGTCACCCCTCAGCTCTACATCCCACAGAAACTGATCCCCAGCACAGGAACCTGGTATTAGTTTTCCTTCTTTTACAGTCCTTGAACTTTCACATCTTCCCACGTATAAGTATCTTCCAGAGATCACAGAGTAAATGAAATAAAGAGAAAAAGATCTGTCACAAAAATTTCAAAAGACAGAATGATTTTGAGGAGGAAAATCCCACCATTTGGTGTTTGTATCTATTACAAAACTCCACTATGATCTGACCTAGTTTCACCATCTTTCTTTCACATTGGTTTTTAAAGAAAACACTCCTGTTTGCAAATGAGTTGCTTGGGTCAGTATTGTAGGCAGTAGCTCCTGACTCTCTGATTTCTTTCCTTTTTTATTGTTGACACTGTTACAATGGCCTCTCTCTCTCTCTCTTTTTTATCAAGTTGCCGGTGACACTTTGGACTCCAGGAAACTAATTTGGGATTGTTTACAGAGCTGCTTCACCTCCCTGCTTACTTCTATTCTGAATCAAAAATAACACAAAGCTGGTGCCAGCCTGCAAACCCAAAGGTCACTGGTTCGATTCCCGAGTCAGGGCACGTAACCAGGTTGCAAGCCAGGTCTCCAGCCAGGTCCATAGCTGGAAACAGGTGAAACGCAACCATACATTAACATTTCTCTCCCTTTCTTCCTCCCTGCCTGCTCTTCTCTCTGAAAATAATGAATAAAACCTTTTAAATAAATAAATAGCACAAAGTAAGGAAAGGCACTGTTAGAGTTACAGCTTCGTGCTAATGTTTCACCTGAGTCAGTCTTGGCGCTCAGACTCTCCTGCCTCGTGTGCATTGCCTCCTGCATTGTGTCCTTACATTGACTGATTAGGATAAACTTAAGGGATGGATTCCTCATCGAGAGGATAATAATAGAGAGAGGAAAATGCTGTAATCTCCCTCTTTGGAAGTTGCCAAAACTAGGGGAGATTCTTAGGCATCTGGAAAGATTTACATGTGTCAATCTGGCCACCTGAGATGCCACTTCCCACCCTGCGATGACCATAGCACTGCCTGTAGGTGAAGTGAAGGGGCCCTGCTTTCTGATGTTTAAGAGGAAGGGGGTTGGGACCTCTCAGCACCTTGTAATTTTACTGACTCACAGTGGCATGGACTTCAACTTGACCTGATTATCAATCTATCCATATGTTAGAATATCCTGAAGAGTTCTTTAAAAATACTTATGCCTGTGACCCAGAAAGTCTGATTTAATCAGTCTTCAGTGGACCTGTGGCATCTATTTTTCAAGAGCTTCCTAGGTGATTCTCCCTTTTATTCATGATTGAGCCCTGGCTGGTGTGGCTCAGTTGGTTGGAACCACCGTCCCATACACCAAAAGGCTACAGATTCCCACTCAAGGTACATACCTAGATTGCAGGTTCAGTCTGCAGAGAGGGGACATATGGGAGGCAACCAATCGATATTCCTCTCTCGCATTAATGTCTTTCTCTCTCTCCTTTCCTCTCTAAAACCTATAAACATATTATTAAAACATTTCTTTTTTTAAGATTGAGTACCACTGAATTAGACTCTGGGTTGCTGTCGGACCTACTGAATCAGGAGTTCTTGCAGTGAGGAAGAAAAAAGTCCTTGGAGATCTGTGTTTGCCAAGCAATCCCAGAGCTCTGATGTCAGCATAGAATTTGCAAATTGAATATTTATTAGGCTCTCCCCATGACCCTGCTTCATGGCAACAGGCCATGAAGATGTTTTCTCCATTACACAGATGATGAATCTGTGGCTCAGGGAAGTTAGAATGATTCACCCAAGTTCATCTGGCCAGAAGTGACAGCTTGGGCTAAGGCTTCTGTCCCCAAACCCTGCACCCTATGCTGCTTAATACCCAGAATGTCAGCTACACAGGTGTATGGTAGCTCTAGTTCTTGGCTTGCCTCTTAATAAGTACTTTACTATTTCATTATATTTCCTAACCCTCTCTGGTGATGGATGCCAGAGATTTACTGCCCCCAATGGCTGTCACACAGCGATAGCTTGGGGCTTCTCCCTCTAAAATAGGGGGCCATGGAAGCCCCACGGGGAAGAGCACACTCAGAGGGCTAACTGCACTCACTGTGCTCCTACAGTATGCACAATATGTGAGAAATAGGGGTAGAAAGACAGAGGAGAGTCTCTACCTCGTTTGCTTGTCTTATTTATTTATGATCTGCCTCCAGCACTAGACATATGGGTTGTTCACTCCTTTATTCCCAGTACCTGGAGAAGGTCTTCAGGAAATAGTTTCTGAATGAATAACTAAGTGCTTGAGACACTGGAAGCTTTTTCAGCTCTAGGTAGCAGGCTCTATCTTTTTCTTCAATGCGCTAGCCCCATGATATTCCCTACTATATCCAATGGTCAATCTGGTCCAGTTTCTAGCCCTGTGTTGTCTTTATGATTTGTTAAATACATTTCTCTTCTGCTGTTTAGCTAGCTTTCTCCTTTGATGACCACAATAAAAACAACATGGAACAGTCTTTCATTGCTTACCTCCATGAAAAAGCACCAACAGCACTATACCAAAGGGGGCTAGAGGGATGCAAAAATGTAAGACCTTCCTGAATACATATTTGCACTATGGTTTATTTTTCCTACTCTGTATTGGGCTCTGGAGACCAGTGTCTTCCAGAAGGAGGCCCAGGACAGGAGCTTCACACACCACAGCTTTGAAATAGCAGGAGAAGGAGAAGTGCCTTTGGCCTAGTAGGGATGTGCGGTTCCATTTTAGGAAAAGACAGAACTGATGTCAGTTAGGAAAGTGGTTTATTTTCTCTAGAGGTTATATTGAAATGTTTTCTGGCACTTCATTTGGTGATAATGAAAATGGCAAAAACAAATGTGCATTACCCTCTTTTATTTGAGACAGGATCAAAGATTGCTCCAACGTGCTGGACACACCATGGGCTTGCGAGCAGAAATGATGAATAGCTAAAAGCAATCTGATGCAAATACCCAATCAGTACGCACGATCTGAGTTCCAGGAAGAGAATTTCCAATGCCTTTCATTCTACTGCACACCATTATTTGTGGAAATTGCCAAACTAAGAAAGGATAAAACACAAAGCCTCCAAACTGTCCTTTGAATACACGCTTACATAATAGGTTTTCTTCCACCAGCAATAACACATCCTCAGAGGACCCCAAGACCCACATTCCTAAAGACAGTGCTGGGCATTGATTGATTGCATACTAATAAATTTTCCAAGCTACCTGGTTGAATGTTCTTACCACAAACCTGGCTCAAAATCTAGCTAGTCCTACTGAGTCATCCCCCATGACTATTCCCATCTGCACATTGCACTTTGCTGAACTGATATTATTTCAGTTGGACTTTCCAGTTCATTTGGGGGGATTAATCTGATGCTCTGTAAACGCTGCTGCTACCTGTTCCATGGACTCTGCATAGGGCCTCCCCAACTTCCGAGGGCAGAAGCTCTGTGTCTTTCCCTCCTTAAATCACCACTAGTCTGCATACAATAGGAACATGTTGAGTGTGGTCCGAGAGCCAGAGCAACCAATTTGCCGGGATTGGGGCTGTGCGACACTGAGTGGGCTTCTTCCAGGAGAGGCTCCTGGGGCCTCTAGCTTAAAAGGAGAAGCCAAGCGGCCTCCCTAGGTTTGTGTGGTTCCCCAGGAGCCAGTAAAGCCAGCAGTAAGAGGGGGCAGGTGGCACAGTAAATGAGAAAGAACTGTCTGCTCTGGGGACACCGAGAAGGCAGCTCAGGCCCCTGCCCTTCTTGGCTGTTTTGCCTTTACCTGGATAGTCAGAGAGCATAAATCTGGCGGACTGAGTTGTGTCCCAAATTGCTCTGCTATACCGCCTTTCCACTGTCCTTCCACCTTTCCATTTATGTTCTCTTTCTTCCTTTCTCCTTTCTTGAGTCTCCTTTCTTCGCCCACTCTGACCCTTCTTCCTTTCCTGCCTTCACCATTCAGGGAAGAGTTCCCCACCAGGCTTTGTGTTCAGTACCATGCAGATTCAAAGATGAGCAAGACTTGATCTTTGCTAGAAACTTATAACCCCTATAAGGAGATACGGTCTGAGCATAGGCAGGAGAGATAAAACACACTCAGACAGATGGGGAGTTGAATGAAGAAATACTCTACAAAGATGTGGACAATGTTAAGGGAACTATAAGGATGGTGAGGCACATAGAAATAGCAATAAAGGGAAGCCATTACTACCTCTTAGACCAAAGGAACAGAAAGGCGCAGGACCCAGAGAAAACCATGGTCATTGAAGAGAGGCTGCTCAGCAGGATCTGTGGCCTCATGTGTTGCACACAAAAGCTAGCTTGCTCCTTATCTCTCCGTCTCATGGATAATATTCCAAAGAGCTGCATGGGGCAGTGAAATACAGCAGCAGAAATGCTACGGTCTGGGATGGTGAATCTTGCTTGGGTCCTGCAAATGGTGGTCATCACCAAGATTCAGTTATAAACTCTATTACCACCTGCAGGCTTTCCAGGAATATTCAGGATAGGGACACTCTTAAGTATCTCACTTCTCAGGGTCAGGCCAGTAGGATAGTTCTTATTAACGTTAATGAAACCAGGCCTACACTTATCAGAGATAAAACCTAAAAAACTTGGAGAGCTTAACATTTGTATTATTATTTAAAATCTCTGCTTCTGGTGTTCATCTACTGAAACCTGTAATGCAAATCATATCTGTAAGTCAGATATGATTATGACTATAATGTAAATCTTGGAAACCTTAATGATGGATATTTTCTGGTTTTTTAAATAATAGGGGGAAATGACTAAGCCCCCTCACCTAACGCTTCCTGCTGTCTTCTCCTTGCCTGACATCTTTATTTAAAGTTGATTATCCTGGACTTTCAGAATCACAGGTCCTAACTTCAATGACCCTTGTCAAACAATGTGTATAAAATAATGCACTTCTAAATACTGACACCAATGGATTTAAAGCCATACTCTAATTTAAAGGGGAAAAACACCATACCTCCCATTTATCTGTACAAGTGAAGATAGAACAGTAAGTATATATCATGATGGCAAGAAATGGGAGCACATATAGAAACCAGAGAGCACTGAAAAATCAAAAAGAAACAAGGAGGAAGGAAGCCCAGAACTAAAGCAGAGAAACTCAAAAGTGGAAGAGAAATGAATAGCAAGAAATCAAAAGACGAGATGAGACACTTTGTAAGGGGCCAACATCAACGCTTTTGAATTCACAGCAAACATTACTTCTATCTCCTAAGAAACTCATCTGCAAAATGGTTCATATCGAATCCTTGGGGGTATGACCAGCATGGGAACAATAAAAGGCACACAAATCAAAGTTACACTTTTCTAAACATGCTCTATTGTAAATTTTATGTTTAATTACATGGAGTTTTAATAAAGGCGGAATTTCAACAACATGCGCAATTTCATGCTAAGGACATTTAACATAAACCATCTTTGGCTGATTTTGAAGGAACTGTTCTCAGAGCCTGTTTGCTGAGCTCCTGCCTGGAACTGCGCCGGGCCGAGGATGAAGTCAGTGATGGGACAGGGTTGGCAGGTTACCAGTGAGATGTGTACAGAAGATTTCAAATAACTGCCTGTAGATTACTTTACAGGCTTCTGCAGTTTCAACTTTAATGGCTTTTTAGTATTTTAAACATGTCTAAAGTTAACATGGTTTTAGTTTTTACACAGAGGCTCAAACTAGACCCAAGTTTTGTTTGTTTGGTTGGTTGGTTTTTTGTTTGTTGCTTTTTGGCCTGCTATTGTAATGAGGAACTACAGGCCACGTTCTCAGTTGCATCGTGACCACTGAACAGCAGTGCATGTGACCCTTTCTCCAAGGCCAAGAAGACAGGGAAAATGTCCAGTGTTTTGAGCCAGACCCTCATAGCTAAACATTGATGACAGGCATTCACGTTCTATCGTCAGTGCTTGAATTTAAAGCTTCATGAATTTCCTGAGCATCAGCTCTACCTCTACTCAAAACTAGAAATGGAGTTTTGGAGCATCTGAAACATTGCTGCCACTGGACATGCCTCCAACTATGGATAATCCGGATTTGATTATTTTCATTTTCTCTCGGCGTTGCCTGAAGTATTAAAGGTTACTGTGGAAAGCAGTCCTACACATGAAAGCAATGCTGATAAATTATTAATTTTTTTTCTTAAAATATAATGAAGACAAGTAGAGACCAAATTACCCACAAGGGGGGAAAAAAAAAAACAAATAACCCAGTAACCAAACTAGGTAGAGTCGGGCAAGACATTTATAAATCAGAGAAAGATCTGCAGGACAGAACTGATGACAAACTGAACATGAGCAGGAATTCACCATTGCCAAAAACAAACAGAATAAATAAAATACAACACAAAACCTGGCCAAAGCAGAAGTCAGCTTGATCTCTAGCTCCCCAAATGAATGTGCCATTCAGTGTAAATAGTGACTGTGTCAGAGTTGAACCGCTCTGGGACTGAAGTCATTCTATGATATACTGTACCCTTCAACATCTTCTTAGGTAGATCAACATGAGTAAACTTCTCAGAGCTAGAGGGAACTTTGCAGACTACCCACGTCAGCAGTTTTCCCCTTCCTTCTGATGATCTTCACATGTGGAAAATGTGATAAACCCACATTTTTCACAAACTGTGGATATTGCATAATTTCCAGCCAGCAAACTATGATTCTATCACTCCTATCAGCACACACCCGGGCATCAAATATTTCAGCTGAGAACCAACCATCTAAACCTGTTTCCTTATTTTACAGAGTAGGCCACTGAAGCCTGAGAGGTCTAGGAATGTACCCAAGGATTTGCCTCCTAATTCCCAAATCCTGACTCATTCAACTTGTCTCCCTGAAAAGGTGATCATAATGATAATAATTAGAATTTATGCTTTAAAAGCATTTCTAAACACAGCATCTTCTTCAAGACCTTGTAAGGTAAGCTTTACAGGTCTTCCTCAGAGAATATGGTGGGCTTGGTTCCAGACCACCATAATAAAGCAAGTATTGCAATAAAGCAGATCACAATCTTTTTGCTGGTAGAGTGTCGACTTCGGTTTGTGAAAAACACCAACACCTGTGAAGCAAACTAAAGACAAGCAAGAAAAAAATAAAGTATGTCCGTATTATCATGCACATTTCAGTAGATGCCAAACAGAAGACCTGCAAGATAAATAAGCACACCTCAGAGCACAGAGCTGGTACATAGCAGCCCAGAGCCCAGGCACAGCTGTGGCTCTGGGTGTAGACAACTCCATGTGGCTCATTTACTGATCTTGTCTCACATGCTTGTACATGGCAAACACCTCCTTGGAGAGCTGCTCTCTCAGTGTTTGGGTGTTTTTAGTTATTAAGACACTGGTTTCTCCAACCTGTCACCCTCAACATAGCCAAGAATATTCACCTTCTTGTTCCTTCAAAGAGCTACTTTGTGGATGAACTCCAGCCTTTTAAAACCGTCACTTCCAATCCATGGCTTCAGGCCTCTGGGATTCCTGCCTTTCCTCCTGCTTTTCTTCCCTTTCTCTTGTTTCCTCTTGGAGTCCTCTTCTTCCTGCTTATGTGATCTCCGGCAAGTGATTTTTGCCTCTCTGTGATTCAGTTTTCCCATGTGTAAAATGGGGATGATGATTCTAGAATCAACTTCCTAGGAGGGTTATGAGTTTTGAATGAATTAAACCTTCAAAAGACATGGTTATTGCCTATTAAGCACTCAATAAATGTTAGTTGATGCTCCACCTTGTATATTAACAATGCCCATGTAGGGAAATTTTCTTCAGGTTTGCTTGAGTTAACCAAAAATCACTTATAGAGAATCATATTTTATAGTTTCCAATGCAGGTTATAAGGCTGCTTTTTTGTTTTTGTTTTTCGTTTTGTTTTTGCTCTGTTAAATTCCTTTGATTTTGTTGGTATTAACTGGGGCTTTGTTTGAGTTGCCAGGAGCCCAGTTTCTGAGTCAAATTTTCCTGAAATAATAGGAAAAAAAAATTTATTCCCACAATAGTGCATTACTTGGGCCCTAGTTAAAGAGACTCACTCACTTTGAAGTGACGCACAGAAAAAATTGTTGTAGCTGGAGAAACCTTAATTTAAAAAGCCCCAAAATGACTAAAAGTTTGGAAATAAAAGTATGAAGGTTCATAGCCTTGAGAAGAGATCATTAAGGGAAGGTTTGATTATTGCTCTTAAAATATTTCTTTATTTATTAAGAAAGAGATGCTAATTAGCTTCTCTGCTCAGACTCAGATAAGAAACAGTCAATGTTATTTCTTGAAGTCATTTTCAGTTCTGAGAGCTTATAAAGAATCATAATAACATCTACATTCCCAGAAAATCCTTCCTACTGTAACTCTAATTTCACCTCTTTGTTGAAGGCTTCTTAAATACTGATCATCATCCATTAAATCTTGTGGTTCCTTGACCAGTAGGCCTGCCTTTCTAGGCAGTGAGCTTTCTGATTGGGTCTAACTCATCCATGACTCATAACAATTTGTGCAGTTTTTTGAACCAGTAAATGCTTCGTACAAATGTGTTCCATGAACTCAGAATTATAACCTTATGTACCCAGACCTCACCAACCTAATTACCTGTTTTCTTTTTGGTGTAGGGAACAGATAAGTCAGCAGGCCTGTATTGCTCAGACCCTGCATGTCTCCAAGAAAGGCCTGTCTTCAGGACTAACCTTTGACCAACTCTTGGGAGTTAACCTCTGACCCCTTGAAATAGTCTCCCTAATAAGAGTGTTTGTGTATGCCTGAGAACTTGCATTACACTGTACCAGTTGGATCAGATAATTTAGGCTAACAAATCTGATTTATGATTGTCCCATGCCTTTCCCTTCTGCTGATTTTAAACTGTATTCTTTTGTTGTGCTATACCATAGCCATGAATATAATCATTTTCTTTAGTCCTATGAATCCCTTTAGTAAATTATCCCTTAAGGGTAGTTTCAGGGACCATGTTCAACAGTTTACCATTAGTGCTATAAGAAATTACCACAAACTTAGGAACTTCAAAAAACACACACACAATTTTATTCTCTTACAGTTCTGAAGGTCAGAAATCTCAGATGGATCATAGAATTGCCTTCTTCCTGAAAGCTCAAGGGAGAGTCTGTTTCCTCCCCTCTTCTATCTGTACTCCTTGACTCAGCCTCTTCATCTGTCTTCAAGACCCTCAGTACAGCATCCTCCAACCTCACTCTGCTTCCACCATCTTATCACCTTTTATCTTTCCCTAAACTCTCCTGCCTCCGTCTTATAAGGACCCCAATGACTACATTGGAACTACCCAGATAAGTCAGGATAATTTCCCCAACTCAATAACCTTAACTTTATCACTTCTGAGAAGATCCTTTCATCATTTAGAGTAACAAGTTCACAGGTTGCAGGGATTAGAATGTGGATATCTTTGGGAATGGAATTATTCACCCTACCGCAGCACTCATGGGTTCATACCACACAAAGGGCAGAACTACAGTAGCTCTCTATTCCCCCAATTCCTGGACAATTGCAAGATCTCACCCCTCTCCCACTACCCACAGAGCTTGCCCAGATATATCTTGGAATCCTGAGGGATATCACTCATCTCCTTGCCTCAGTACATCTTTCTGGGTGGGAAACAAAGGGAGAGTTTGGCATAATACCTTCTGAGAACAGCAGAGCTGGTGTCTTCTTGATGATCACTGATTTCCTGCTACTCTCATGAACTGGTTAAGAAGCTTCAGTCCTAGGGACCATCACCACCAACACATTTATCTAGCAAATTTGATAAGTGGGACAATCCTGGCTGTACCTTCAACCTATGACATGAGACTCTGTGTGGGAAAACTCATCATGGGAAAAAAGCAAAACATCTCCTTTCTTTGGTCTCATGGAAAGAATGTTTCACCCTCACCTTGCTAAGAACACTTTTTTCAGAGTCCTCATTTCCCCAGAACTCCCTGAAGCCTCAGTTAACACACCACTCTAAATCTGATCATCACCACCATCATTGATTTACGCCAGATTCTCCCAGACCATTAACATTTTGTTTGAAAACCCCTTCTTCCTCAAAAACACTCTGGGAGCATGTACTAATTCTTTTAATAAGTCAAATAAAAATATTTCTAAAATGTGTAATTCTGAGATAAGTAGAGATAGCTTGGAATGTTCCAAAACCAAGGCTTGATATAATCTACTGCAAAAGAGAATAAATCTGAATAAATAAGAAGTCAGCAGTAGTGTCATAAACCTGAATACTTTGTCTCAATTTTGAGTTTAGTCATCTGTGGACACATCAGAAAAAGCCAAAATACTCAGTCTTCAAATTGGCCCCAATTTATCTGGTTCTTTATCTATATCATAGCAAAAGAAACTTGGGAATTATGATCCTGCCACTCACAGACCTTGAGGATAATCAGTCTTTGGGGAAAGGGCCAAAGAAGATTGGAGTCCTGTCCTGTGGCATCATCCTGTTTAAGCATAATTCCACATCACACACCAAGGGCACAATGAAGACAATGCTTTGGGTCACTTACACTGTGTAGCTGAGTCACCATACACTTAATCCTGGGGAAAGGTGAAGCAAACTCTTATTCATATAGCCACAAATATAAATGGCCCACAGCCAGTATTTTGAAGTATTGAAGACACAGTCATGATTTGATCTCCATTTTAAAACAGACTTAAGCCTCCTCCATTTGTTCGACTTTGGCAGACATCAAGCTTTTGTGTCAGTAGTCGATGGTTTTGAGATGGCCTCAAGTTTTCCTTTTGTAAGTGACTCTCCCCTCACACAGTTCCTATGAGGGACACACCTCCAGGCTGCCAGGGTAACACCTTGGGCAATTTCGCTGTGTTTTTAAATAGCTGACAAAAGAAAATGAGGCTTGTCAGTGGATAAGCCCCTTGCCACAGGGGAAGGCTTTGTGAATTGAAATCCTTGCCTTCAGGATTTCAAAATGATGGCAAATTTAGCCCAATTGGGCAAAAGTGAATCGAGTTTCACAAATTTAGGGATGTTTATTTAAATCTTTAAAACATATGTTGCCACAGCTGTGTTTAGCATAAAATTATGATGAAAATAATCCTAATGAAAATGACGGCATATTTATATAATGCCTTCCATCCAACAAGCGCCAAACCCACTATACAACTGATCTCATTAGGCCTGACTAAACCCCTTTGAGCTGCAACATAAATATTAGTTCCAATTTACAGATGAAGAAATTGGGATGAGGGCAAGATTATTTACAGCTAAATAGATTGAGTTATAACCAGCCTGACTCTCCTGTCTGTGGAATAGATGCAATTTAATCAGAGACTTTGATAGGTGGATGACAGGAAGGCACCCCTTCCTCCAGGTTGCCCACATGGGTTGCTTTGTCCCAGCAATCAGGGGAAAAGGGCATGAAGAGCACAATACCAATGACTTTTATACAAGATTCTTTCTAGGAATTTATTGTGTGGATCTATGGGCAGATACTATCTCTATAAAACATACCAATGAAGGTGAGCATTGAGAAGGTGGGGGAAACTTTATGTCTTGGATTTGATTAATGAGAAACACAAAACATAGGAAGGCAGAGGCTAATTAGGGGGTCATGCACAGCCAGGGCCAAGACTTAGCTCTGTATCCTATCCTGCACTTCTAAGGATCACTACTTAAATTTCTGCCTTTTTGAAATGTTGGGGACTGTTAAGAACTTCCTATAGAAATGCCCATGGTAGGCTCAAATATTTTAGTTTCACCCATGGAATGTGGTCCTTTCCTAAATCTAGATTCTCTTTCAGTGATGGAGTTAGCCCAAGCATTCAAGCATATTACTGGTCTTTACCAGCTAATGGCCAATTCCTGCACATCCCTCCTTTTTCCACAGTTGGAACATTTTTAAGGCAGCATTGGGATCAACCTTATAGCGTATGATTCTACCACCTCCCTTCAGAACCTGCACAGCGCCTGAGCACTAGAGACTTTACCAAGGTACTAATTTTGACTCAACTTGCAGCAACACATTGTGAATTACAGCTTTAAAGTAGAAAAGAAAGCTTTGCTTAATCTCTGCCATCAGTGTTGATGTTAGCTCTGTGCTTTCCAAATTCAATACAGAAATTGCCTTCCTTCTATTCAAAAAAATATTCCATGAAGCCATTTTGCCAAAATCTGAATTTAAGTCTGCCCAGAAGAAGACATTCTCTAGAAATAGAAAAGAAAAACAAACTGTTTTGAATGTCTTACTGACTTGATCTGAATTTGAATTCTCCGGGTAGCACTATATTTACTGTATTTAATTTTAGAGAAACTATATTTACCCAGTCACAGAGTAAGGCTTTTATTTCCATGCTTTTTTTTTTTTCCAACAAGAGTAATGGAAATAGGGCTGGAGATAAGTGGGCCCTGCAAGTGGACCCAGGCTCTCCCCCATGCCTCAGTCATTAGCTTATTGGATAATGTGACTTAAGGAAAGTCACGCAACCATCTGAACCTAAGTTTCCTCATAGGTAAAGGGAGATACATGTTGTAAAAATTAAACCTCAACACAGAGTTCTCCAAAGTAGACTCTGAAAGGAGGAAGTTTTCCTTCACTAGCATCTTTCTAGCTACCTCCCCTCCCCGAAACCTATAAAGGTTTCCAGAATCTGTGTTTACTTATTTATAGTGTGTGTGTATGCTAGATATGTCAAAAATATTAACAGCAGTTATCCCTTCAAAGTAGAATGATACACAATTTTTATTTTCTACTTTGTATTTTTCTGATTTTCTAGGTTAACTATCAATTTATATTTTAAAAGCTAACGTTTAGAAATTTACTGTATAAACTTATATTCTTTGGGAAAAATAAAATTAAAAATGTTTAAAGCTTTAAAAAACTAGATATTCTAACCCCATATTTTCTAATTTGATTTGAAAGGAAACTGAGACTCAGAGATAATTTCATCCCAAGCCTCTGAGTTGTACTGAGCCTGGAACCCACATTCTAGTGTAACTGGGCACCCCAGAACTCTGAGCATAAATGAGGTGGCAG
Source organism: Noctilio leporinus (assembly GCA_004026585.1). NCBI lineage: Eukaryota > Metazoa > Chordata > Mammalia > Chiroptera > Noctilionidae > Noctilio > Noctilio leporinus. The sequence continues at coordinate 73,229 of PVIW01004597.1, read as the reverse complement.
TTTAACTGGAAGTATCAATACCCCAGAAGGCCACCAGTAGGCCACAGTCCTCTCCCTTTCTTTTTATGGACCCAGCAGTTAGATGTTTTGGCTGCTCATTGATTCCACTGACTTGGATTTGTACAGGAATAGTTGACTGATCTCATCATAATAATGGTCACTAACTGAGCTGACATGTGTAGTATACAGCTTATATTAAGGGCCTTGTCATCACTGCTTTTGTCTGAGACTAAAGGACCCCAGAGATACAAGGCTGAGGAGCAAGGCCAGGATGAGGGTGAGATGCACGAGGCCCTCAGCTCATGTTTCACAAAAGGGGGTTGCAAAAATCTCGGTAGTCAAGATGAATAATATTTTTATTAAATATTTTTGAAAATCAAAACTTTTAGAAAAGTCCATAATAAAAAAATGAAAATTTTAAGTAAAGATAGTATAGTATAATAAAAAATACATGATGGTTTTTGTCTTTGATCCCTGGCAAAAAGCTCCAAAAACACTTGGAATTTCCTGAGTAACAGGAGCATCATTTGTTAGTCATAGGAGCCCCTTTCAATCATACCTGAGTTTATCCTAACAAGGTGGCGTCTGGTGGGGGCCCCTTGAATAGTTTCAGGATGGGACCTAGTTACCAGAAGAACCAACCACATCATTAAAGGGTTGGAACTATCAATTCCACCTCCCAATTTCCAGAGAAGGGAGAGGAGCTGGAGATTGAGTTTAATCACCAATGGCCAGTGATTTAATCAATCATGCCTATGAAATGAAACCTCCATAAAAAGCCCTAAATGACAGTATTGGAAGAGCTACCAGATTGATGAATACATCCAGGCCTTGGCATGTCCTGAGCAGGCAAGGAAGTTTTTCATGCCACCCCCCTCCCCCACCCATCCCTTCTTTATTTCTTTCTTCCATTTAAGCTCTTCCTGAGTTGTATCATTTTTTTTTTTAATCCTCACCCTGAGGATATGTTTATTGATATGAGAGAGAGAGAGGGATATCAATGTGAGATATAAACATTGATCGGTGGCCTCTCATAGGCAACTGACTAGGGCTCAAACCCACAACCTAGGTATGTGCTCTGACCAAGAATCGAATTCAAATCCACAACCTTTTGGTGTCCATAATGACACTCCAACCCACTGAACCACCTATAATTGTAACTCTCCTGAATTCTGTGAGTCATTCTTGTGAATGATGGAACATGAACAGGGAATCATGGGAACCCCTGAAATGGTAGTCAGCAGGTAGAAGTGTGGGTGACCTGAGCACCCCACTGGCAACTGGCCTCCCAAGTGGGGGCTGCTGAGCCCTTAAGCTGTGGGGTGCGTACTAACTCCAGCAGTTAGTGTCTGATTTGAATTGAATCACTGAGGACACAGGCAGATTGGAGAATTGGGGAACTGGTATGGAAAAAAAAATGACAAGTATTTGGTTTGGAAAGAAAAGAAAAGTCTACATTTGGAGTCTGAAATTATGTAAGAAAACACCATAAAGATAAAACTAGCAGCACTGCCATGTGGCCCAAACTAAAACCAGAGGCTGGAGGATAAACGGGAATATTGATCATAACCTCACTTAAAACTCTGGTATTTTCTTTATTATGGACTGTTGACATTTATTATTTAAAATATTGTACTAAAACATTTATCTTGATTACTGAGTTTCTCGGTTAATTAAATGGATAAACAGCATAAATAAATGAATATGTAAAATATGGTTAAAGAATCAGCGTCTGTAATGGAAGCGAAGACAGGGCTCTGTATTTCTCATGAGAGTGAGTAGCCATGGACAATGGGCTGCTCCACAATTTCCCACAATTAAGCAAATACCCTTTTCCAGGGTCTCAGCACAAGGAGACTTTGACCATTTGTAGATTGTCCCAGCTTCTTGAAATCCAGAACCAAAAAAGTAGCAGGCTAACAAATAGCATCACTGAAACGCCTATGCGTTTCTGAAGTCCTGGAAAGATTTTCACCATATACAATCAAAACCCTGCCTAGGACCTGGGACTGAGCAGCTGTGGGTCCCCTGCAGGGATGACAAGGAGCAGCTACCTGTGGGCAGTGAGACTAGAAAGGGAACCCAGAGTAGGATCCGAAGGAAAGGCTGATCCGAAGGACCAGCCAGTCCCAGCTCCCTGCAGCAAAAGACACAAGAGGCAGCCATCAACCCATGGTGGTGCAGTTGACAGTGGCCTGGAGTCATTCCTTGTTAGAGCTTTAAAGGAACCACCTTAGAAAAGAGCAATTCAGAGCCCATCACATACATGGTTTTAACATCAACCTTTGGGAAAAGAAAAATTCATAGGCATATTTCTTCAGTGTGTTTCCCATAATAACCATGCAGCTCTAGATTTCTGGAACTCTCATTAAGCCTTCAAATCTATTGGCAGCAACATTGGAACACCACAGGTCCGGTAACACCCAGAGCACCAGGCTTCAATGGGCTGTGCGAAACCACTGTCTCCGGGTAGCTTGGAGCAATGACTGACAGGTCTGACAGCCATGTCATTCTAAAAGCCAAAGCTCTACAAAAAAGGATCACATTTTCTACTGAATGCCAATTGTTTCCTTAAGCTATGAAATTTGGATTTTGCCCCTTGAAAGATTGGTTTTCCATACCCCACTCCAGGGAGGGTCCGTTTATAATAGCTGGCCCCATCTTCACGGCCATTTTAGATACGCTTGGAGCATTGGGAGTAGTAGTAAAATTCACCGGATTTTATGAGATGTGGTGACAACTTTATTTTATGGGACCTCAATTTTTTCCTAAACTATCCTCAAGTGATGTTTTTCTCCTATAATTTGTGGCCTCTTTCAGATGATACTGACATTTCAAAACTGCTTTATCTTACCTCTTTGTAGTTTGCAAGGCTATTTCATGGCTTAACTTGGTTAGGTGAAAAGGAACACAACGGAGGTCTTCTACTCTGCTCAAGAATTTGCAGCTATGAAAGCTTGTGTTTCAGTCTCTTTAGTGCGAGGTTAAGGACCTAACCAACGTCACCCAGCTAGTTGGTGACCAAGCTGGGGATGAGACTAAGCATCCCAGCATTGCTCACATTAAACCACACAATGTTACACGTGCCTGGAAGCAAAGTCAACTCCATGTGGCACCTTCTAAAAGAAACAGAGTTGTAACAGGTGCTAAAACTCCCTTCCCTGGACCAGTATGTGGTTCCCAGGGGCATACGCGGTCCTGGACTAGGGGCAAGCACCATTGGCATTAACCCGCTGCCATCCCTCCAGGGGGAAGCTGGTGAGGCCTAGCCCTCCTCTGCCTGCCTGGCAAGCAGCTCCAAGCAACTTCTGAGATCTTCCTTCCCAAGTCTGCTGCATGGATCCAGGAGGGTCCCCAGAGACCCTCAGCATCTTTCAAGGGCATTTAGTGTCCATTCTATGGCTCTGATGCCCCACCTACAGGCACCACAACCCATGTCCTTCCCAGTCCCACTCGTCACCCCACCTCCAGGTCAGCCATGCTCTTCAGCTAAAAGCACGGGGGATCCCCTGTCAAGTCGGAGATGATCTCACTTCATCTCCATCAAGGGGCCCAAAAAACAAAAGCTGTCCATTAAGTTCTTGGATGCCCTACAAAGTAAGACCATTGATGTTGGTCTGGCTATAAAAAACAACAACAACAAAAAAAAAGACATGCTGATAAATCACTATCCTCAAGGGTCTTGCTTGCTCCTGGGGTACTTTCAAGAAGAAGACCTGCAGCTCTCTTTCAACTCAGTCTGCAAAATCCCCTGATTCTGTTGGTGTCCCCCAATGCCTTTGCAGTCTCCCCTCCCTCCACCCATCCTTTCCCTCCACCCTAGGTATTAAGTGTCCTTTGGGTATCTGAAGCCCTGGCCTTTTAGTGACCTCTGGTCAGTACTATAGAGATCCCTCAGAACAGAAGCACATACAATCCTGATCCAAGAAATGGGCGCAGAAGGGAATACATTGGAAGGATAAACACAAATTAAAATGTATTTAAATTAGCCAGGCATATCTGGCTAATTCATGGGGAGAGTAGACTCTTAGGCATTAAAGGAAAAATGTGTGAATCCATTACTTAAGAGCTTTAAATGGCTTTGTGTTAAATAACATTTTCAAGTTACATTCCAGGCAATAAATAACACTTCAGCAGTGTTTGATGATGGGTACTTTTTTTCTACTTGCATTAAAAATAAGGCCAACTTCTTTTTCAAAGTTCTTGCTTAATGAAATATAAGACTATGCTGGGTCTGTTTCTTCTCCTCCTCTATTAGTTTCCTATGGCTTCTGTAATAAATTACCACAAACTAGTGGCTTAAAACAACACACATTTACTGTTTTACAGTTCTGAAGGCCAGAATTCATAAAATCAAGGTGTCAGCCGGCCTGCGTTCCTTCTGGAGGCTCCAAGAGAGACGCTGGTTCCTTGCCTTTCCCAGTTTCTGGAAGCCACTTGCATTCCTTGGCTCCTGGACCCTTCCTGACATCACTCCCATTGCCATCTGGGCTTCCATGTCCACATCTCCTTGACCACCCAGAACATACACACTCATCAGTCCTCAATTGTGCCAGACACCCTCCATTTTCCCACCCCAGACTCAGCAGCAGCAGTTTTGTGGATTCCCAGGTAGCTCTGTTATCTATTTCCATTCAGTTTTCTTTAAATTCTCCTCCACTCAGTTGATTCCTGGCTGGCCTCTGAAGTTTTATTGGTGTGTCCTCCCCTCTTCGCCTCCCTTCCTTGGGTTTTTATACTTTTAACAAATCCTTTTACTGTGACTTTATTGGGGTTTAGCAGGAGATAAAAGAAGATGCATGTCCATTCAATCATCCTTACTAGGAAAACTCCATATTTTCCTACCACTTTGGGGCTTCTGGATCAATACATTGATCCATTATTCCGCATGTGTTTACTGAGTTCTTACGTTGAAATTTAGAAGAAACGGAGGGCTAAATTGTACCCAAGTTGGGATCAAGCACATTTCTGTTTATGAATGGCACCTCAAAATTGAATACAGTAGTTTCTCCTTATCTGAGTTTTCACTTGCTGTGGCTTTACTTAACCTCGGTCAGAAAATATTAAATGGAAAATTCCAGAAATAAACAATTCATATTGTGTGCGGTTTGATGAGTGTGATGAAATCTCTGACTGGCCCGTTCCGAACTGCCCGAGATGTGAATCATCCCGTTAGCCAGTACCTCCGTGCTGCTCCCACAGAGAGCCTGTAGAAGTGCCCACCCTTAGGCACTTCACAGCCGTCTCAGTTATCAGGTTGTTGCAATGCCCAAGTGCTTGTGTTCCAGCCTCCATATTTTACCAACTAATGTCCCCAAAGCGTAACAGTAGTGATGCTAGCAATTCGGATTTGCCAACGAGAAGCTGCAAAGTGCTTCCTTTAAGCAAAATGGTATATATGTAAAGGGGGAAAACAATAGAGTGTGTATAGAGGGGTTGGTACTACCTTCAGTTTCAGACTTTCACTAGGGTCTTGGAACATATTTCCCTCTGATCAGGGGGAACCACTACATTGTTTCAACTTACCTGGGGCATTTTCTAATTTCCCTAACTTCATCCTGTGATGTAGACAAGGATCTGAGACTCGGAAGAATTAAGTCACAATGTGCCCAAGATCAACACAGCTAGTCCCTGGTGGGCCCTGTTCTTAAACATGTCTTCTGGCTTCTGCACCACTGACCATGTGGTCTCCCTCTTTCTCTTGTTGCCTTTCCTTCTACAAAGAAAACAAATGAAGAAAATGTGTTTCTTTTCACAAATGTGACAGAGCACAGAAAGCTTGCTGAAAAAATAGACACATTCCTGAAACATGAATCCTGGAAGCACCCCACCTCCCCACTCTGGTCCTGTCCAGGGAAGACCTTCGCCAGCCCATCGAACAGCCATGTCTGTGGGGTCTCGTCCACCTAGAAAGAGTCAGTGCCGCTTACCCCACACCGGGGCCTGGCGGTGGTTCAGTATGAGCTCCAAGTCTTCCCACTCCATCTCTGCGGTTCTTCCTCGGTGTCGGGGCCTTCTGAAATCTCACAGACAGCATCTCCGTCTGGTCCCCAGGACGTTCTCACATCTTTGCTCCCTTAAGATCCACACATATGTTTCCCATGACTGTGAACTATGAGGAGTTGTCAGGGCCTTTCAATCACTATAACGGCCTATAAAAGCTTGCTGTATTTTCAGTTTTACTAAATATTTCTATAATTCAAAAATTATGGAACTGGATAATGTTTCTGTTCTTTGGGAATATATTTAACAGCTCTGTGCGTACCAGATGCAAATGAATATATAGAAATAAATGGTGCATTTTATAGACTACACTTCATTTTAACTGCCTTCCCCTTCAGACACTTTAGGCCCTGCCCCTGCCAGAATGTCAAAGATACTGGAACACTTTCTAGGGGACAATCAGGTTCTTAGGGAAGAGGTGAGTTTCCATCCAGGCAATCTGCTGACAAAAGCATACTCCTCCTGCCTAAGCCAATGCTTCTCGAGTTGAGATGCAAGTTGCAAAAAGTGATGCCGACATCAGAAATTGTGAGCATTGGGCTCAGTTACTAACCCTCTCTAACTCCAGTGTCCACAGTTGTAACACGGAGATATTCGGATATGCCAGGGCTTACTCAGGATTAAATGTAGCAAATTCTGTCCCCGGCAAATAGATCAGTAGCAGTGTGGTGGACAGTTGTCACACTTGGACTGCCCAACCTCTAAATCAGTAACCGAGAAGTCTTTGCTCTTCCTAACCTCTGGCAACTATTAGGCAGACATTGTATTAGAAAATGGGTCAGCTAATTATCACAGACCCGGACTTTAAATCTGAAGCAAGTGATACAAAAAAACAAGGGCAATTGTGGAACTTTGGTGGGTTCCAACCCTGGCCACAGGGTGGGGTCCAGGGTTCAACAGTGGTGGTGGTGGCACCTGACCAGGCCTTTTTTCTGTGCATACCTCTGGCTTCTGCTACCATTCCTGAGTCCATTTCTCTGGCCTCTCCACCATTCTGTGAACTACTCAACAGCTTCCTAATGAGTTCATTTTTGGCATAAAGTCCCTTAAAATGTACTTATCTACAATTAAGAACACTGATTTTTAACATACAATTTTAATTGTTTTCCACCCTTTTAGAGTTGGAGACCCCTACCTCATGTATCACAGAAAAATTCCAAAGATGTTATACAGGTCACAGCAGGGATTTCCTAGAAAAATGCTTGGTAGAAACCAATCATAGGTCCTATATGCCGCGTTTACCTCCTCACAGACTCCCGTCTGTCTTAGCCCTCATACTCCTAGTTCTCCAGCAATACAGGCTAGAACAAGGCTGGGAATGGAGTTCATCCTAAACCATGAGGAGGGTTAACAGTTGGGGCTGTCTGGGGCAAAACAGTGACTTGGGTTTTCTATAAGAGTCCTGGAATTCATAAGTGTTGAGGGACACTCAGGAGACTTTCAGAGAAAAAACGTGAGTTTCTATAGCCATGCATCAAAGCCATACAGAAGACCTCCCATTTGTCAACCCTGCAGCACCAGCAATCACTCTGGTTCCCAGACAGGTAAGCAAGAACTCATTTGGTGAATTCATTTGGCCAATGTTTAGACCCATGATTCACATGAGGAGACATCATATACTTTGGTTCTGTAAAACCAAAATTTAAATCCCAGCTCTTCTACTTACTAGTGGTGGGACTTGGGGCAAGGTACTAAAGATCTCAGTATCCTAGTTTCCACATCTGTGGACTGGGTATGAGAATAGCACCTACTTCATAAAATTGTTGTGGGACTAAATGAGCCAAAATATCTCAAGTGCTTAGGGCAGAACCCAGCTCTCCATATATGACAGCCATTATTATCAAAAATTGCTAATTGCCAAATAATTGGTATTTACAACCTGAGGCCACTGAGTAATTAAAGTTACCTTACAAGATGACTATAAAGTGATTTCTTTTTTTTTTTTTTTTTTTTTTCTTTTTAAGTGATTTCTTCACAAGAATGACTAACTGTCATTCTTGGCCAGCATCTTACAAAGAACTTTTCTACAAAGAGAATAGTGGTTAAGAGCATTAGTCATGGCATCAGACAAACTTGGGTTCAAATCCTAATCTGTCTCTTCATAGCTGGGTGAACTTGGGCAACTTCTCTCAGCCTCATTTTATACATCTGTGATATGACATTAATAATACCTGCTTCTTGAGGCTATTTTGAGGATTATGTTAGATAATGTCCATCAACTGCTTAACTCAGTGCCCAACACATGGAAAACCCAATAAATAATTTTTTACACAACAACCCTGTGAGGCAGTGTGTTTTTCATTCTGATTTGCTAGATGAGGAACCTGAAGCTCAGAAGATCATCTTCTGGAGAAGCTCCAGGATCACATGACCCATAGAAGGCAGAAGAGGGAGCTCAAGTCCCACATTTTCCATGTAAACAGCACATTTTCTACCTGAACACATTCAGGCCACCAAAAGTCCTTTGTGATCTTCATGATACTGCGATTTCCATGTTTGGTGGGTGGACTGTCAGGCTCCGTCCAATTTTCTCAATTCAGAAAGACAGTTCAGTGATCCTCAAAATGATTGTAGCATTGTTTCCATCTCTATCTGTGCCCTTTAAATCCTTACACTCAGGTGATCCCAACTCTTAAGGCAGGTAAAGAGGGGTGAAGAGAACAGAAGCTACTCCATGCTCAGATCAGAGCAAGGGCAGCCTTCACTCAAAAGTGCAGTTGGTCAAATTCAGGGGATTTTTCTCTGCCACCTATAAGCCCTTTGGCTTTTGATGCCTCTGACTGAATACACCCTGGTCACCTCAGCTTACATCCTTCTTTAGGGTAAGCAGGATCATTATGGGCCCTGAAATGTGTCAGTTCCTGGAGTGAAAAGCCACAATTTCAGAACCTCAAATTAAAAACAGAGAGAAAAATTTCTACTCTGCCTGTCAGAAAGAACTCCATCTCTCTCAGACTCCCTTTCCTACGCTTCCATCCTGCTCTTTTTCTGAACAGATTTGACAGAAGAATTATTTGGATATGTCATGCGCTGTCATCTCAAGCCAACATGCTGATGGTTTAATGCAAGTGACAGGGCAGCCCAGGAATTTCATACGGAAACCTGCCTCACACTGCAGTTGTGGGAACAAATCATCCCACCTGGGAACTGTAAGTAAGGGTTTGGATCACCCTCATCTCCTGGCTCTTGCTTTCTTGGAGAAGGACCGAGCCCTGGAAAAGAGGGGGTGTACAGCAGGAGATATATTCCCATGCCCTAAAGATGAGGTACTTTCCACCAAAAAAAAAAACAAAACACAGTCTTCTCCATGGCAATGAATCTCTTAGTCTGTCTCTGTCTCCTCTCCCTCCTTGCTCCCTCTCTCAACCCACAAAAATGCTCCAAAGAGCTCCAAACGTCCAACAACTCAAAAACAATGTCAGGAGTCAATTTATTATTCTGCTCTTAGGATTGCTTGTTTGCCAAGTGAAAGTGTCCAGTATTGAGTAATTGAGTTATTATAATGCAGCTGGTTGGCTGAAGGCCTCTTGCCTGGAGCAGTGGGCCCAGCTCCTGATGCTATGAGACTTTGACTAGGTCACTTGACCTCTCCGGGCCTCAGTTTCTTCACCTGAGAAAACAGGTGGTGAGTGGTGGGGACAGGTTGGAAAGTTTAGTATATAGTGATGTGCATGCTTTAGGGGCCTCAGCTAGGGAAATTCTGGCTGTCCCTGGACAATAAGAACTAACGAGGAAGTCTCCCCTCAGACATAGGATAATTATTAGTTAACATATAGAAACTCTTTTAGAACTGGGGGTCTGCATACATGACAATGAAAGAGGTGAGAAATGAGAGTCCAAGGAGACATAGAGCTGGAGAAGCTTTAGGGAATCTTCTGTCCATCCCCTCCTCCTACAAAAGTGGAGCCAGAAGTTCAGAAATGCCAAGAATCAGAAACGCACACCCCCTGCTCACAGCACCCTCTTCCCATACTTGGGGTGAGGGTGGGGGACCTGGGGTATTTCCCATCCACCTGGGCTAGAACCCTTATTCCATTCCCTTTAGGGCAAGTAGTATATCTTTGGGCCAAAATGATGAATGGATTCCTGTCATTGCCTTTGAGATGTTCGATGCGACTCTCTTGCTTACACATTTTTGTGGGTACAGAGGGAGAAACAAAAAGATCAACTATTAATAAGTTGGCATTCTTATGGAAAATCAGGTCTGGAAAAACTACTTGCTCGCTCTATATGAGGTATTCTGCCTTTTCTTAAAACTTGTCATTTATATGTGACCTTGTCATTTATACAGAACATTTTTTCCCTTGAAAGACAGAGGAAAAATAAAAAAAAACATTTGGATCTTGCACAGCCTTATTTAATCATTATAGTTTCCATTACAAGTAAAATGAATATGCTTAGACATAAATATGCTAATCTTTTCAACTGCTGACCTAACCTGATTCTTGTCTTCTGCTCTGAGTGCGTTGACTTCAAGTCTGTGACAGCTATCATATGTCAACATTAACTGGCCTCAGTTACATTTTCGTACAAAATTAAATTGTTTAACTGGTGGCTGCCATTGCTCACTAGGAGTGCCTATATTTACAAATGAGTTAAAAATCAACAAGTAACTGTAGGAACAAAACGGTAATAAAAACATGGGCTATCGGATTGTTTTTGCTACCCCAACTGTTGCCTCGAGCCATCAGTTCAATGAATCAACTGCTAACGTTGACAGGCAGCAAAGAGGGGAAAGCTCTATTGCATTTGACACAAGAAGAAAACTAACTGCACAGCTGAGAACTTGAAGTCGGCAGAAAAAGTCACTGTGCGAATTCTTCCTGGAGCGAACCATTCTTAGTCTACGGGGCTGGATGGGAGCCAAGTAATCAGCCAAATCATGGGTCACCTATTTTTAATCCATTACACTTTTAGACAGCACAGTTACAAAAGAGAATACTTTGGAGGAGAAAGATTTAATTTTTTCTTCATTGTTTTAGCAGGAGGTTTTAGGAAAGTGCCCCTTTGGTGCACTATTTTAATAGAGAACTGAATTTATCTAAGTACCTAGCTTTAAAAAATGTGGTTACATGTATTTTGAAAACCAAGCCAAGAAATACAAGACCCATAAAATCCTGAAGCATATTAAATGACGGTTCCTTTTTCCTTAATCCACCACCACAAATATCAATTAAGTGTAATTATATTAAATAGGTTCCCCTGAGAGCAAATAAAGATTTGCCAGAACACAAATTGCTACCCAGGTGAACATTATATAATTTTCTGGAGTACATAGACAAATACAGATGGTACACTCCAGAATGTAATGTAACAAATGAGTGTTTACCATAACATATACATTTATTTTTTTGCTTAGCTACCAAATGGCAGAGGGCCAAAAAATACAAATAAAACATAGGAGTTTTTCTTTCTCTTTTCTTGGATGAGAGAATAAATGTTGAATTTTTTATTAATAACTGCTAATTAAAAGGCTATTAATCTGGGGAAATAATAAATAAATGGATGCTACTAGAAGCAAATGCCAAATGCAAGTTTTGGCCAAAAAAAAAAAAACCAAAAAACAACTTAACTATTTTTTTCTTATTAAAAACAAATGTTTTACTAAGACTACTAATAGAAGGGGGAAAAAAACGGCTCCATAAATTGAAAAGTAAAACAGGTAGATGAATTTTTTAAAACTATATTAGGAGCTAACTATGGTACTCATGTGGAAGAGAAAGAACAGAAAACGAGGTGGGAAAAGAGCAAAGGTAAAAAACGACTATCCCAATTAGGAAAACGAGCTGCTCAATGGGTGTTCGAATGCAAAGATCTCAAGTAATATTTCTCAAGCAAACCTCTCTTTTTTTCCCCTTTTATCTCCTGCAGGAAACAAAAAGAGCAAATGCCACACTTGGTTCTTTTTCATGATACAACGTATAAGGTATGAATTTCTTCTGTCAGATGTTTTTAGGGACAGAAATTTAATTCAGTCTTGGTGTCCCGTGGAAAGCCTTGAAAAAGAATCAGTTTAAGATTGAATGTGCTGATATGTCAAGTACTTTTAGTCCCTGCCCTTTTTAACACAATAAAAAATAATTATCTCAAAACAAAATCTTGAAAGAAGAGGCGTTTTTCGTGTTCTTATTTCTCACCCTTCAGATCGGCATCTCAGCCCCAGTCCCACCCCCCAATTTCAAGCCTAGGGCATCAGAAAATGTGGCTTTTGAGTCTATTTGATCATCATCTGGAAAATATCAGAAACAGCCATTGAGTAATATTAGTGATTCTATGATTTCCTATGAAAAATGTCAAATAACACGACCTAAAGATAAGACTTATCCTGATAAGATAGATGCTGCTCTGTCCCTGTCACCACCAAGGGTAAATTCCCTGTGACACTTGGCTAAAGAGACCCTCCTCCTCACAGAGGTAGGCTGGCTCTGCTGAGCTAATGCTTGGAGAGCACGAGGACCCAGAAACATGATTAGTCACCCCAACTAATGGTCAGGTGTTACTGAATCCCAAGCTCCCTGTTCTGTCTTGTGAATCTTAGTAGCCTCTCAGAAGTGGCTGGTGACTTTGGCTGTCCTCCGCTGCCCTGCTCTGCCCCTGGGTGGGGAGGAGGAAGGAGCTTCCATCCTAGGACAGGGAAGGGGAAAGAGGTTACAGAATGGTCTTGCATCTCTTTCTTCCTTTCCATCTTTTGTATTCCACCCTGCCTTCCACTCTGCCTTTTTCCCTTCCTTCTTTTCTTCCTTCCTTTTCTAGAGGACCTCAGAAAGATGGGTTTTTCACATTCCTGAGTTCATGGCACATCATCTACAGGCTGTTCTCTTGGGTTGGTTGGTAGGTTAGTTAGTTAGTTATCTCCTTTCTTTCAATCCCTTCTCCTTTTTCCTACCCACTTGAGGAAACCATTCCGATGTTTAATGTAAATCTTCTTGCTTGTGTTTGTGCTTATGAAATGCATAGGGTGTACCACGTTTATCTGAGTAGTGTTTTATTGTAGATCTCATGTTTCTTATAAATGATCACTCAGCCTCTCACGTTCTATACCTCACCTCTTGCTTCTAGCTGCAAATACTTCATGATGTACATCCACCATCTGCCTGTTTGCCTCCAGTCACAAACAACACTGCAGTGAACATCCTGGTATGTGTCTCTTCATAGACATGTGAGAATTTACTGGGGACATAACTCAGAGTGGGATGCCTTCCTTTGACCGAGGACTGCCAGGCTGCTCTGCAGAAGGGTTGTACCAATCTTCACCCCTACTCATTGTGTCTAATGTTCCTCTGTCCTCACCCCTCAAAAATCTGGTTCTTGGGTGCAATTTTTAAGAATAATGATAATAATTCATAAAGTAGGAGGACTCTTTTCTACATTCTCTTGTCCATTGAGAATATAATTCTTCCCCAATTTAAAAGAGAATGATGTCCTACATTTGTGTATACAGAGTGGGGTTTACAGTTATTCACATGGAAAATACTATAATAATAAATGTGTGCACTCACAACTGCAAACCTACTTTGGCCCCATACTGTACATTAGATATTTTCTTTTTAGGAAGGATATGATAGTATTATGATCAAATTATAAAAGGAATGGAAAAATTAAATTATCTTGGTCTACATAGTCTCCAAATGTTCTACACTAGGAAAAACTAAGTGATACACAAGGATCCAAAAGAAATGCATTAGGGTCTACTGGTCAAAGATCTAGTTGGACAATGATTTCACTTGGTGAACCTCTCATCCATTAGATCTTACTGTAGTTCCATACTGAGAGCTTCCCCAAGCCTCAAAGAGGGCTAATGCACTTCCTGTGCATCAGAATTAATTGCCTGTTTGCTGTCTGCTCCCACCCCACCCCAGACCCCATTAGGTGATTCCATGAGAGCAGTGTCTTCTGTCATGTTCATAGCTGAACCCCAACTCCTAAGAGTTCACTGATCCATACTGGACATTGAACAAATATGGGTTCTAATTCTAATTATAATGTGGGGTTTTTTTCCCCTCGTACCACCAAGCAATTCTTTTGCACCAGCTGGGTATCCTATAATTCAACTCAATTCTGACAGTACCTACCTAAAGCTAGATCATACAGATTAAGGGCTCAGTCCCACAAGGTGCTCCCCACTACTTTAGAGGTCAATCCCAAGTCCCGGTGCTTCTGATGAGCCCCTTTCCTTGGGCTTGATTGACTTGCTAGAGTAGCTCACAGAACTCAGAGAAACATTTTACTTACCAGAATACTGGTTTATTATAAAAGGATATAACTCAGAAACCACTAGGTGGAAGAACATGTTCCCCTTCCCACATCTCCACATGTTCACCAACCTAGGTCTCTCAGAAACCTGTCCTTTTAGAGGGTCTTATGGAGGCTTCATTACGCGAGCATGATTGATTACATCACTGGCCATTGACAGTTGATTCAACCTCCAGCTCCTCTCTCCTCCCAGGAGGTAAGGGTGAGACTATCCCCATCCTGAGTTTACCTAGGGGCTTTCCAAAAGTCATCCCATTCCAATAGCAAAGGACACCCTTAGGAAATCCCAATGGTTTTATGAACTCTGTGCCAGAAACAGTGAACAAAGAAAGACTACACATGCCTTCCTTCTTATAAATCACAGTGCCACAGCAAATATTTGTTGAATGAATGAATGCATAAATAAGTGAATTGATTTTGGATTGCCAAAGCCTAACACAGTGCCTGATATAGAACTTGAACTAATGGATGAATGTGTGAACAAGCACCCATAACCCCTCTTGTTTCACCTTTCATTCTCTCCTCTGGGTGCCCCCATCAGACATTTTTTTTTTTTTGCCAGGTTCCAGGTGGGAGGTCAGGGCAGCCACCAGCAGTGCTGTCATTCATTTTACTGTCAACTGCCCCCTTTCTCACCCCAGGATTAAAAGGTATTGGGGAACTAGGAATACCCATGCTCATAGGCAAGTTGCAGGCCCCAGGAAAGGAGTGAGAAGCAACAGGCAAGAGATAACACTCCAATGTGCTGTTGGTGAGCACACTCACCTTTCCCACCCTCCCCTCCTGCTTCCCTCACCCCTCTCCCCTTTCAGTCTGTATCCTTCATGACAGTCTAATGAAGGGCCAATTTGGGGGTGGAGGTCCCCTGATTACACACAGATCTATACGTGCACATACCAAAGAGAAAACACATATAATCACATTAAGACCATTTGTTTTCATATCTATACAGTTTATAGTGATCTAAAGTTGACAGTTTCTAGGCATCGTTTTCCCTAAATAAGCCGTTCATATTTTTCCTGGATGTCAAAAACTATTTTCACAGCCAGAAAAGAGCACTGGAGAAATTCTTGGGGACTGAGTGGAACTTTGGGCCATCTTCCTTGGTTAACAAGCAGTGAACAACTCATCTTAAACTGTGTTTCTACCTCATTTGAAATCAGCAAGAGAGCCTGTAGAATCTAAGCCATCCCACCCCAACTATTTGGACCAGAGAAATCAGACATTTGATAGCTCGGGCCCATGCCAGCTGCATTCCAAATATGATAACACATTTGCTTGTGCTACAGAGTCTGCTCAGTGTTTTCACTGAAGATCTCTCACCTCTCTGTGTCAATGTTGGCAGAGATTTGCAAAGGGATATTAACAGCACAAATTACAGGACATTGACCATTCACTTAGAGATTACTTTAAAAGAGAGCATTTATGCTAAATTTATGTACATTGAGAACATGGTTAATAATTTATAGCTTTAGTATAGGGTCTTACCCATACAGTAAGACCATTCAGCTTGGTTGACTTATCCATACAAACTGAAAAATCACATTAGTCCTGTTGCTAATGCCAGTTCTCCTTAAGTTGATGACAGATAGCCCATTGTCTTGCCCAACCTCTGACACAATCCAGGGGAGAGTCCCACATCCCCTGGCATGAGACCATCTTCTCCAAGCATTGGGGATCCTTGGAAGAATGGGGCCATTTAGGGACAAAATACATTGCCTCCATATTCAGTAAAATGACTTATCCAAACCAGCCAAGAGCACTTTCTTTAAAAAGAACAAAAATAGAGGACAAGCAGATATTTTTTAGAAGACCTCCATCCTCGGGGGGTGGGGTGGGGGGATAAGGTTTTATGTCTCTTTGCTGTGCTCTTACTTCTGCCTCTAATTAAGTAATACAGAGCCCTCAGTAATGCCAGTGCATATGGGTGTTCCACTTCCAGGCACTGCCTTCCAGACTTCTGGAGAACAAAGGATGGGTTGGTTTGAGCCAAATGACTTGGGTACATCGAGTTGATCTGTCCCCCAACTCTAGATGATGGTAGGTACCTTATGGAAATGCATCCTTTAAGCCAGGACATAAATGCCATCTTAAACTATTTCTAGAACAAAGTAGAGAACATGGTAGAAGTCCATACACCAGACATAAAGGGAAGGCCCAAATGCCCAGTGTCTGGCTCAAAATCATAGCTAATACTCATTCAGTGGTTATCACTGTTCTAAGCACTTTACATATATTAACCTATTTAATACTATTACTGTCCGCATTTCACTGCTGAGGAATCTAAGGCACAGAGAAATTAAGCAACGTATGCAAAGCCACACAGTTTAACCAAGGGAATTTGGTTCCAGGGCCTTTTTCTTATTGAGGATGCTACATTGCTTGCCTAGTAGACAGCCTGGTCTTCAATAGGGCTTACAGAAGAAGCATGAGGCATGAGGTCCTACCTACCAGGACCCCATAACTTAGGAAAGAAAGGGTTGTGATGGAGCTTATGGCCAATAAGAGTGTTGGGTGCATATCCAGGTGGCTGCACCCCGTGAAAGAAGGCAAGAGAGATTCTGGGTGGGACCATTGCTTTCTCCCACCAGCCAAATCTGATTCAAGCTGCCTGCCTGCCTTTCTCTCAGCCCAGGAGGATGGCTCTGGAGATGGGAGGGGAGAGTGGGGGAGTGGGGCAGGTTGGTTGAGCTGCTGGAACTGGAACTTTGAGCAGCTGCCCAACTTGTGCACCTGATAACAGATTCACAACCAAGCAAAACTGGTCCTGGATGGCTGCTTTTCAGAATTGGTTCCCTTCTAGAAGTTTCCTGGGGAAAGGGAAAGGTCAGAGACACAATGAGTTTAAAAGATATTCCGACCTGAATAGGAGTGATCCTGTCAACAGCGCATGTCTACAGAGGCCAGGAGCCAGGGCACAATCACGGGTGTGAACCTAAGATGGGCTCCAGAGAGGGAGAATGCCTCTGTGCTTATTATTTTGGCATTATCCCATGATTCTAATGAGTAATTGACCAATTCAGAGAACTCACTTCATGAAAACCACCCTGTCTGCCTTCTCAAAGTTTCTCCAGAGCAACAGCACAATCCACCAAGAGCAAGACCCATGTGCCACTGCCTGCCTGCTCCCCCTGCCAATGCCACTCTTAGAAGCAAATCTGAGCCTGTATCAAGAATTTCAAAACAAACGTTTTCAATTTACCATAGCCTGTTACAAATACAAAGCTATTATATGCTTTCCCTCGCTAAAAGGGTGCCTGAGACAACGTGATAATGAGGGTAAAAGCTGCATTAAAAGATGAATATTGGTGCCCTGGCTGGTGTGGCTCAGTGGACTGGCACCAGCCTGAGAACCCAAGAGTCTCTGGCTCAATTCCCCAGCCAGGGCACATAACCAGGTTGCAAGCCAGGTCTCCAGCCAGGTCCCCAGCTGGAACAGGGGAAAGGCAACCATACGCTGATGTTTCTCTCCTTTTCTTCTTCCCTCCCTGCCCTTCTCTCTAAAAATAATGAATAAAATCATTTTTTAAAATGAACATTGGTTTTAATTTGCATCTCTCTGATGGCTAGTGATGTTGAGCATCCTTTGGGCCCTTTGTATGTCTTCCTCAGATGGGTGTCTGTTAAGGTCCTTTGCCCATTTTTTAATTGGGCTGTCTGTCTCCCTGGTGTTAAGTCGTATAAATTATTTATATATTTTGGAGAGCAAACCCTTGTCTGAGGTATCATTAGCAAATATGTTTTCCCATATATTGGTTCCCTTTGAATTTTGCTGGTGTTTTCTTTAGCTGAACAGAAACTTTTCAGTTGATGTAGTCCCATTTGTTTATTTGTTCTTTTACTTCCTTTGCCCTTGGAGAAGTATCAGTAAACATATTTTTGTGTAGGATATCTACAATTTTACTGCCTATATTTTTCTCCAGGACCTTTATGGTGGCACTGCTTATGTTTAAGTCCTTTATCCATCTTGAGTTTATTCTGGTGTATGGTGTAAGTTGGTGGTCTAGTTTTATCTTTTTTGCATGTTGCTGTCCCGTTCTCTCAACACCACTTGTTGAAGAGGCTGTTTTTACTCCATTTTATGTTCCTTCCCCCTTTGTTGAATATTAATTGACCATAGAGCAGCACTATTTACAATAGCCAAGTGCTTGAAACAGCCTACATGCCCATCAGTGGATGATTGGATCAAAAAACTTTGGTACATTTATACAATGGAATACTACACAGCAGAAAAAAAGAAGGAACTCCTACCCTTTGCAACAATATGGATAGAACTGGAAAGTAATATGCTTAGTGAAGTAATATGCTTAGTGAAATGAGTGAAAAACAAATACCATATGATCTCACCCATTACAGGACAATAATGAACAAAACAAACAAGTAAAACAGAACCAGACACATGAATACAGTGAATAGACCTTCAATGGGCAGGGGGGAGTGGGGAGGAGGAGGTAAAGAAGGGAGCAGTTTAGTTAAGGAACTAGTATGGAAGAACCATGGACATGGACAACAAGTAGGATTGACTTTGTGGGGAAGTGGGTGGGTGGGGAAGGGGACAGAGAGTAAAAAGGGGATGGATGTAATACAACAAAAATAAAATTAAAGTAAAAAAAAAAACACAATCCCAAGTAGTTTGCTTGGGAGCTTCAAAAAAATAAAAAACAAAACAAAAAAAATGAACATTGGTGTATTTACAAAAAATTGCTCTATAGAGCAAGCTTCCTTAGTGGGCTTAAAAATATGAGTCAGTCTCCAATCTCACCCCCAACCTCTACCATACGTACTCCATCTTGTTTCACTTTAAGTGGAGTTTTTTTAATTAATTAATTTATTTTTAGAGAGAGGGGAAGAGAAAGAGAAAGGGAGGAAGAGAAACGTTGATGTGAGAGAGAAACATTGATGAGTTACCTTCTGAACCCAAAACCCAGGCATGTGTCCTGACCAGGAATCGAACTGGTGACCTTTCACTTTACAGGAAGATGCCCAACCAGCTGAGCCACACTGGTCAGAGATGATGTTTTTGTTTTTTCTTTTCAGAAACCCATTTATTTATTGTGTGTTTATGCTTTCTGGGAGCGAATCCACAGAATTCTCCCTAACAACTAAAAACACATAGAACTAACCTGAAGTTGAATACACGTGCTTCTACAAACACCAGGGGCCCCAGCAACCCCTTGTCCTTGGCACTCTGTGAAAAACTGAGTCGACAGGTCCCTTGGGTTTGCAATGAGCACACAGACTTGCTGTGGACAAAGAGAAACTGCTGTTCAAATTGCAGATGGGAGCTTGACTGAACATCCCGAGTCATAGCTCCAACCCACAGAGGCACATTGGCTCCAAGATGTTGCATCAGAACTGACAGTTACCTTAAGGTAAACAATTTGACAGTAAAGTACAGTTTTATGACTCTAGTAAGTGATTTCCACTCTGCCTCACAGGTGTACGTGCATAATTTTTCTTTGTTGAGGAAACTGTAATATCCTACTCTTAGCACCACAGAATCCCCGCTCCCAGAGAGCATATTAAATGACTTCCCAGTTTCCAAGGCTTAGTTAAGAGCTCTATAAAAACGACTACATATTTTACACAAGCTCTTGTTAAGCATGTTGACCGATTTTCTCCCTAAAGATACTTCCAGCCAGGAACCGATGCAATTATGTATGAAAAGAGTTAGAAAGGATTGCTTCTTTTAAATTCCTTTTTATTTTTACTTTTTGGCAACATCTTATCTATTCTGGTCAAATAATAGGTCATCATTAGCCACATGTTGGGAGTATAGAGACATGTCATTCCTACCAAATGCTCAGAAGGATAGCCCAAATATTTTAAGACCACAGTGAGAAGCCACACTTCTATCTCCAAATGTCATCTTCAGCTTACTTTCTACATCTTGGCCAGATCAATTTCATGACTGCTCCTTGACAGAGCAATAGCGAGGCAAGTGTAAGTACTGCATTGCTCATGATTCAGTACTTTGTGTGTGTCTCAGTCTGTTTAGGCTGCTATAACAGAGTAGCATAGGCTAAACAACAAACATTGATTTCTCATAGTTCTATAAGCTGGGTACCAAGAAATGTGGTGTCTGGTGAGGGCCCACTTTCTAGTTTGTAGACATCCACCTTTTTTGCTGTATCGTCACATGGCTGAGAGAAAGTGAGAGAGACACAGAGAGAGACAGAGAGAGGCTGGTCTCTTTATCTCCATATTTAGGCACTAACCCTTATAAGGCTTCACTCTTATGGGCTAATTGTCACACAAAGGCCCTACCTACCTCCTAATACCACCCCAATTTGGCATCCTTCCTAATATGAAAAATACCATGTTTTGGGAGGGCTAGGATTTCAACATAATTGGGAGGGAGGCTTTCACTGTAAGAGCAAAGTTAAAACAGGGAGGGAGAGCAGGAATGCAAAGATGGGTGAGAAGTGACAGAAGAATAGAATATAGAGGACATGGTCATAGACTGACATGCTTTGAGAAGGCTTCCTAAAGGGGTGATTGCCAGTTGAAGAGAAATAAAAGGTCAAAATCATAAGATAAAGATGAATCAAATATTAATTTCATGGCACTTAACACCCTCAGAACACAGTCTTAGAACACCTTAAAGCTCAAAGCTGAGGGCTAACTCTGACTAGCTTTTATTCACAAAGCTTCTGGACTTACCATCTGCACATTTATTTCTCTTACCTTTCTCTCCCTGTTAGATTTTTATCAATACTTTTTAAAGCTAGTGAGCAAAACAAGGAAGAAGAAGATTCCTACAGGGAAGGATAAGTTAGTTGAAGGATATAACTCATATAGGGAACCTCATTTTGCATATACAAAAAGTTGAATGATTTAAATATTATGCAACTTGTTTCTGTGGAAAAGAAACCCAATTCTAATTTCCTCAGGATGACCTCCCATGCCCACTGAGATAAAGGCGAGAATCTGTGTGAGGTGACAAGCTGAGAAGTCCATGCTTCCTTGACATTTGAAACTTACCACAGGTAGAAACTTTCCACAGCATAGGTGGACTTCTCCTAAGTCCATCATGAAATTTGTCACTATTTTTCTTTTTTAAATACTGACGACTACTACCCTTTGTTGACAATAATAGTGATTATCATATGCATTTATTTATCCGACTTAGCCAAAAGAGGATGAAAAGCTCTATAATTAAGAAGAAAAAGTAATCTCAGTTTTCATGGAACTGAGTGTCTACCGCTCATTGATGACTTTAGATATTTGATACAAATGACAACTGGAAAAAGACACTGTTCCATGCCTAGCCTTTGACAGACAGCCTCTAGGGCAGTGTCCTCCTTATGGGAGATGGACCCCAGATCTACCACTGTTCCTTTCTGGGATGTGACTAATTTAGAAATCTGACTGCAGAAATCCCTCTCTTTGTGGGCAAGGCTCCTCCTCTCTCACATGCTATAGGAAGAATACAGCAATATAGGAACAACATGCTAGCCAGGCAGGAGGTCTTAGCTCTCTGCTGCTACTCTCACCAAAGCACAGCTCACAGACCCAGGACTCCAAGTCCCTAGTCAAATGTCCCCACCCCCAGAGCCCCTGGCAGTCCCAGCAGCCGCCCAGCACAGCTTGTGCCTTGTCTCTTTGGCTTTGCTTCCCCTTTGTGTCTCCATTGTCCCAGGATGCAGTTCAAAGCATACATCCTCTGCATAGCATTCCCCAACCTTCCCATTTCTTCCATACCCAAGAACTTGACAGTAAATCTCATCCCATCTTTTCCTTTCCTTTCTAACAAGGACATTTGTCTTGCCATCCCCTGTAGATAGCCAGTTAGAAGATGGGCAGGCATCTTATCTCATGGCCTTAGTAGGAGCCCATTCTGGAATCACATGGGAGGTGCACTGATCTGAAGTGAACAGTGAGGAAGAAGATGACACAGGAAATACCTTCCAGACATAGATCTGATCTCTTCCTGTCTTACAGATACAAAGCAGGCAAGAGACCCCACCAAAGTCCCTTTCTACTCTTATTTGGGGTCAAACAGTAGCATAGAGTCAGGGAAAAGTATTCAGAGGAACAGAGTAAGCCTGAGCTATTTTCCTCCTACCAAATGGAGGTCTTTTCTCTCTCCCTGGTATGTCCCAATTTTTAAAATTGCCTGTAATTATGGAGAAACACAAAAGAATGGATAGTTTATTAAAGATAATCTATGAACCTTAGAAAGCTAAGCTTTTTATTCATTCATTATGGATTTATTTAAAATATATATACTTGTTGGGGATGGTGGTTGATGCAATCACCAATGGCCAATGATTTCATCAATCCTGCCTATATGTATTGAAGCCTCATAAGAAGCTAAAAGGACAAGGTAGATTCTGGTAGAGCAGTGTGCCTGGAAATGCTGGAAATGAAAGGACATGGAAGCTCCGAGCCCTTTTGACATACCTAACATGATGCATCTCTTCCATCTGGCTGTCCCTGAATGTCATTTTATAATAAACCAGTAATCTAGTGAAAAAAAAAAGTTGTTTAGTGTTTATAAATAAAAGAATAAGTTGATTATTAAAGTCAATCTATGAGCCTTAGAAATCTAGTCTTTTCTCTCTCTTTTTTTTTAAAGATTGTATTTATTATTTTTAGAGAGAGAAAAAGGGAGAGAGGCAGAGATAGAAAGAGACATCAATATATGGCCTGGCTGGGAATCGAACCAATGACCTTTGGGTTTGCAGGCTGGTACCTTATCCACTGTGCCACCAGCCAGGGCTAGGCTTTTCTTTTTGTTCATTCACGAAGGGTCTATCAACAATATATACCCTTTGGTCTGTTGCTTTGGGCACTGTAATTGCACTGGGTAGATACTGATGAATGAAACATGCATGGTTGTTACTATCAAGGAGACTGTTGTCTGCTGCTAAATGAGACAGATTTTAAACAAGTAAAAATATAAAACATAATACTAATGGGTAGATGTATGATGTGCCAATTACATCTCAATAAGACTGTTACAACAAAGTAGACACAACACAGGGTGGGTCAGAGACACTCATTTCAACCCTGTCTTCTCACCAAGTGAGCATGTGCATGTCCCCACATGATCCCCAGGACATTGGGGGCTTCTGAATATATCTGGGGCCCAGACAGGGTATGGTGAACCAGTATCGAAACTTGCCTTATTGAAGAATATGGGGAACGGAAGGAAACACAAAACATTCAGCTGTCACCTCCAGCCATTAATGTTCTGGCCACATCTTAACTTGGCTGATTGGATCTGCTATTCCTGAGACCACTCCTCTCTTCCCCCTCTTTTGGGGGTAACTTTAATCTCCCCAACTGCTTCATTTTCCACTTTGGTGAATCACCAGACAGAGGATGGAGAATGTAAGTCATTATTTTCATCATCTTTGCAGATCATTTGATACTGTACATGGCCCTTTAGAATATTTCTTCTGTATTTAAATCTTGGCAAGGGCATGCTACATTGTTTGCAATGCCTCTATTCTCATTGCCAGCTTTCTCTGGAAAAATCAAAGAAAATAAGATGCAGGATACATCAAGCCACAACCACTTGGCTCCCTGATGTTGTAAGGTTTTTCTCACTCCCCTGCCCCCACATTGGTTGGTTTCCAGTGCACTCTCTCATTCTCTCTCTCTCTCTCTCTCATCTCTGCTGATGCTTCTGAGGATACCCTCTCACCCTCTGCAGACCCTCTAGGAGCTCCCAGTTATACTCAGGGGCTGCCTGAGAGCATACTAATCCCCTTCCTCCTTCATGCTCCCAAAGTTAAACCTTTCGAAAGAACTCTTCTTTCAGATGAGACTGACTGGCTTAATCTCAGACAGGTTTCCTATTTGTGTTGAGGTAAGAGACAGAGGGAAATTAGATGTTCTCCAACAGGCTCTCTAAGAATACAATGAAAGAAAGAAAGCCATAATCTAAACCAGCCCAAAATTTCAACATTTCAGACATAACCTACACTCTACAAATTGTTAAAGCTAGCTCCTTTAATAATAGCAGAGACTTGTTGGACTTCCAAAAAAGAAATTGAGCCCTGGATG
The DNA here is from genome assembly GCA_004026585.1 of Noctilio leporinus. NCBI lineage: Eukaryota > Metazoa > Chordata > Mammalia > Chiroptera > Noctilionidae > Noctilio > Noctilio leporinus. Next base: position 48,956 of record PVIW01004597.1, on the reverse strand, counting down.
GTGTAGCTCAGTGGATTGAGTGCCAGTTTGCCAATCAAAGGGTCGCTGGTTCGATTCCCAGCCAGGGCACGAGCCTAAGTTGCAAGCCAGGTCCCTAGGTGGGGATGCATGAAAGAAAACCATACATTGATCTTTCCTCCCTCTCTTTCTCTCTCCCTTCCCTTCTCTTTAAAAAGAAATAAGTAAAATCTTTTTTAAAACATAGGTGTGTTGAAGTCTTAACCCTGTTATCTTTGAATATGACCTCATTACAAAATAATGTCTTTCTGGATGTAATTTTATTAAAATGAGGACATACTGGATTTCAGTGGGTCCCAAGCCAATGACTTTTTTAAAGTTTATTAAGTGACATTGGTTAATAACACTATATATATTTCACAATTCTACAACACGACATCTGAATATTGCACTGGGTGTTCACCACCCAAAGTCTAGTCTTCCTCCAAAAATCACAGATTTGACCCTTTGACCCCTTTTACCTTCTTCGTCCTCCACCTACCTCCGCCCACTCTGGTAACCACCCTTACGTTGTGCCTGGTATTCTTATAGGGAGAAAGAGGTTCAGACACACAGGGGAAAAGGCCACGTGAAGACAAAAACAGACATCGGCGTGATCCACCGACAAGCCAAGGGACACCAAAGACTGCCAGCAGCCATGTATCAAAATGAGAAGAGGCAAGGATTCTAGGACCTTCCAAGAGACTATGGCCCTGTAGAACCATGAGTTTAGAGTTCTAGCCTCCAGAACTGTGAGACAATAAATGTCTATGAGACAATACATTTCTGTTGTGTTAGGAAACTCATACAGGTTTATTTTAATTACTTTTCCACTTCTATTTTACATTTCTACAGATGTGTCCATCAATGTTTGAAGATTACATTTTTATTTAAAAATGTATTTCTGGAAGTAGCTGGTTTCATTGATGCATTTGCAGCGGGATGTTTGCATATCAAGGGAAAAGAAAGGAAATGCTTGATTGTGTGCGCAAGTGCATTGCTCTTGCCAAAACAGAATAAGTGTCTGTCCATGATATGACAGTTCAGAATAGACTACTTAATTCTGCAGCGGAAAACCTGCAAAGAATGAACTTTCCGTCAGCATTGCTCCCACGGGCAAGTGGCTACAAGTTTAAAGTGCAGGAGAAACCTCTGGTGCCCCTAATAGGCTTCTCCATGGATTGTTTCTATTAGGCTGCCCTACACATTGACATCACTAACTTGAAGACATACCATGTCTTTACCTCTTAATGCTTTAGTAAGTATTTTTAAGGAAAGAGGACATTCTCTTACAAAACCATAGAGAAAGTTTCAAAATACTAATATGTCATTTTGACATATTATCTAAGCCCCAAATGGTTTTCAAAGTTTGTCAATTCTATTATCTAATCCATAAATTGTTTTCAAAGTTTGTCAAAGTTCCCCCAAATAGCTCTTATATAAAGTTTTCCATTCTGGGACTAACTCCAGGAGTGCATGCATGATTGGTAGTCTCATCTCCTCAGTTTCCTTTAGCCATTGTGTTTCCCCAGTCTTTGTGTTTGTTGACCTGTCACTTCAGGGATCACAGGCCACGGCATCTCTTAATTTGGATTTGACTGATGTTTTCTCATGGTTATATAAGATCATCCATTTTTTTAAATAGAAATGTCACAGAGTGATGCTGTGCCCTTCACAGGGCACCATATAGGAGGCACATGCTATTAGATTGTCCCATTGCTGGTGATCTTGACTTTGATCACTTGGATAAGATGGTGTCCATGAGATTTCTCCAATAACAGTAACTGCCTTTCCCTGTGAAATTAATAAGCAATTTGTGGGGAGACATTTTGAGATCATGAAAATATCCTGATTCTCATTCACTTTTCACTTACTGGTTTTAGCATCCAGTGTTGATTTTTCAGTTCATCATTCTCTCTATATTTATTACACAACATTCTATTTTATTATTTTTAATTGGGATTTATTCCATGATTATTAGTAAGCATGTATTTTTACATATGTCAGTATGAACTCACAGATTTTTATTTTATTCAATGTGTCACAATCCATTAATATAGTTTATTATTATCTAGATCAGTGAACAGAAGCCAATTTAAGCAGGCTTCTCTGTCCTTTATGTCTCCATTCATTGCTCAGCACTCCCTTTTCTTTCTAGCAAAATAAGACACTTAGGAGTACTTTTAACAAAATAATTACATGTTTGGATTAGTGACAGCCACAAAAAAAATACCCATTGGTGTCAACCTCCCTTAATAGGCCTTTGCCCTGGAAGGCTGGTGCATCAAAGGGAAAGGGTTAAATCTGGAATCTTATGTCTAGCAAAGCTATAGGTAAGCATTTGGTGGCAGAAACCTCTGCATAGGTTTGGGAACCTGGGGCTACTAAGTAGAAAGGAAATGTGTTTAGGCTATTTCTTTTTTCTTTTGTTCTCTTTTTCTTCTTCTTTTCTATGCTATTTATTTTTTACTCAAACATATACAATGCCCTTCATTACAGTCCTTCTCTGCTCCTACTATGCAATATGATGCAGAAGAGGAAAAAATGAGATTCATAAAGAAGCAATGATCTGAAATACACAGTGCCCATACCTTGGCCATCACTATGCACAAACTACTTATATGGGGCATCCCTGCAGCCGGAGATGAGAGCAAACAGAATGAGGTCAGTTTCAGAGCATTCTGCACATGTGGCTTCAGACATTTCTTAGCTGGCCCCACAGTGCAATGGGACAAGAAGGCATGAACCCTGAAGGGAATGTGGAGGGAAGTTTGTATTTCAAACTTAACACCCGAAATCCCCATTCCCCTATTGCAGAGGATTAAAGTGGTTAAATTATTCTCCGCTCACAAAAAAGAATGCTAAAAGATTTCTTTTAACCACTAATCCCTCCTTATACCTTAAAGGAAGATTAATGGTATGAGTGGAGGATCTAATTCCATTGCAAATTTTGCCTAAAGATCACCTTTGCCTAACAGATTACATGATTACAGTGTATTTATTCATCGTAATAGGGATGAATTACACCTTCTCTTGTTTGGAGGCCACAACAGAGTTGGAAATTCAGTTCTGGAAAGCTGAGCTCTCCATCATGTTTACTGAAAGGAAAATGGAGCAATGGAGTAGATCACCGATTCAGCTAGAGCATCAAATTCTGCAAAACTATAAACAAATTGCCTCAGGGACTTTTCATAGTTGGCCTTAAATCTGTGTTTGCCAGATATGGACCTTACCCCCTGAAAGTGGGAAAACACAACATCCCAAATCAACACACATGATGACAGACTTGAAATAGAAGTAAATTATACCCATAATGGCCTTGATTTAATCTTTGGGGCATGGTCAGACAGAGCGCATGAAGTAAGGCCCAAACATGTCCTCACATACCTCATAGCAAAGTAAGCACTTTTATTTTCACAATAGACACTAATTTTTATGGCTTGGTTAGGCACCATCATCCTCACTTCTGCACTTAGAGAAGAATTTCCCCTCAACTCAAACCCAGAGGAGGGTGGAGGGTGCAGGAGAAGCGAGCGGCACAAGAACCAAATGGTCTGAATGCACCACATTTGACCTTCTGTTATTTGGAAAGGTGGTGACTTTAAAAGCAATTTAGAAATAAAGGTGTTAGCATATGGAAAGTTAGCCTTCACAGAATGCATAAGGGGTCTCTTGGCACAGAAAAGGTGTCTGATAAAGTGTGTTCCAGACCAAAGCTCCAAATTAAGTATTTGAGAATGTCATCCAAAAGAAAGAGAGAGGGGGAAAAAAAAAAAAACCACACCAAATAGTTGGCAAAAAACACAGCTGAATCGTGAAACTGTACACCAGGCTGCCAAGTCTCAGAGAATACTCTTAGGTACAATTTACTAAACCAACTAAATAAGAGGCAGCCATAAATTACAGATGAGTGCAGATGTTGGTGGACTCAAGAGTCACCTCTAAGCCTATTAAAACTTTAAACACCCTGGTGCCTGATAGCCTGAAAGGTTGCAAATAGTGCTGAGGTGACCTGCTGAAAGAAGACTGTGTGTGTGCTTGTGTGTGTGTGTGTGTGTGTGTGTGTGTTTGAGAGTGACAGATGAACAGAGTCATACAGACAGAAACAGACCGACAGAGACACACACAGAAAGACACACACACAGAGGGAGAAGTCTACCGCTGGACACCCAGTCTACTGGGTTGGTCCTGCTTGGTATCTCAAAATATTTTTTTAAATGCCTGCAGACACAATCCCATGGTGCCAATGGAAAATGAAAACTGCTCCAAGAACAAGGGTGCCAGCAGAGCTGTTGAAGTAACAGAGATTTCACTGATGTTTAAAAACAAATGCATACAGGGCTTCCTTTTAACAATGCCATGAAAATAATTCATGAGGGGAAGGGAGTGTGAATGTTAGGTTAGGAAGCTGGCTCCTACACTTCCGCCCCAAGGACAGGAGGTTCCCTGGCAGTATGAGGGGAGACCCCGTTGTCATAGCTTAGGGTCTCCCCCCCCCCACCCCCACCCCCGCACCCAGCACTGTTTCTCAGAGTGCTTCTACTTGCCCTGGAGCATTAGCAGAGGTGATGTGACCCCTCTTGGTGCTGGCAGCCTCTCCAAGACTTTTAGGTGGGTTGAATGTAGTGAGTGACCTTCTGCATAAGGTCACTTTGGCAGAAAAGTTCAAGGAAGGGCTCCGTAGAAAGTGGGGCTTTCCAAGAAGAGATTGCCCCACTCTAAATAATAATGGAAAAATGACCATTTGGTCCACTGCCCCTAAAGACTATAGAAGTGAGGAGGAAGAGATATCAATGGAGTTGAAAATATGTTAGGGTTTTTGCTTAGGATGTTGAAAACTGCCTGAGGTAGAGCCTTGTGAAAAGGAAGCTTCGCCCAGTGGGAGAATGGCATAAAGTGACGCAAATTTTTGACAAGTGGCATTTTCATTCCATCTTTTGCTTTACTGTGCAGCATATCTCTCACTTTAAATAAACCTAGTCTTCTAAACTTAGATCATTAATAAAATAGGACATTAATTTATCCAGCTCAGTCAAAAGGCTCCAACATAACACTGCATGTTCGACAGTGACAAATTATGTTATTGCTGCCTAACTCCGGCAGACATTCATAATCCAAAAGAAAAATAGAAAAAGAAAGTTAAGTTATGGGATCAGGGCACCAGTAAATCCTCCCATGAGAGGGGGTTGAGGGTAGGGGAGCTTAGACCAAGAGCTAAGAGTAAACTGCAAAACCACCTGTGGTTCAAGGCCAAGCAGGCTTCCTCCGTAGACCTCATTTCACGCTCTCTGCAGTTTTTTGACTCAGCTGAAGACTTTCCATTGTGAAAACCACGTATACGGAATAGGGGTTAGTGACGAAATCTGATTCCTCTTACAGACGTTTTGTAGTGAACCTGGTTTGATACACTTTCTCTGTCCATCTTACTCCCTCCACATTTTAACCCTGATCTCAGGCCCACCAAGATGCCTGAAGAAGAGGGTGACAAATGAAAGGATTCATGACCTGGTATCCCAAAGGCACAGTAGTAGTTCCTGTCATCGGACCTGTGTTGATCTTGCTTCACAACCACCTAAACTACTTGGAATGTTCCACTGTGCCCGGGCTAGAAGGCTAGTTCAGATTAAGTGTGGGAGATGACCCAATGCAAACCGTACTTAAGTTTTTATAGTAGATAATGAGGAAGGAGTATGACTCTTTTAGGTGTTTTGTTTCCTTGAGGATTTTAGAAAATGAGAAATTTAGGGAAATAATGCATTGAAAGTGAAGACGGAGAAACTTTTAAAACCAAACTATGAGGTGGACAAAAGTAGGTTTACAGTTGTGAGTACACGAAACATAGAGTTTAATCTTGTTTATTATTTGTTCCTATAATCCATATCTTTTCCACATGAACAACTACAAACTTAGTTTTCCCCACCCTGTATATTCTCTTCTCCCAAGGGTCCTTCTCTCATAAAGCACCCATGAGAGCAAGACGGGGCCTGGTTTGATGGCAGGAAAAGTCCAACTTGGCTTATTATTTTCACTGGACTTTCTGCAAAAGCCAAGTTGAGGAAAGGGTGACTATAGAACTATAAGGAAAATCCTGTTTGGAAAGGGAAAGTTCAGACTTCATTAACAGGGTTCGTCTTCAGAGAACTCTCCTTGTGTTATCTCAGTGAAAGTCTAACAGCCAGGGTGTAATCTGCCACCCTTCCTCTCCCAGCCATGGTTCTCATTGCTGTCCCAGCTGTAGTGATCATGGAAGCTCATCAAGAGGGAGTCTCCCTCACCTGGATTTCTAGAGCCACAGCAAGCCCTGCCACCTCCCATGGGGCATGCAATGTGTGTGAAAAATAAACTCGTACTGGGCTGAGCCAGTGAAATTGCTGGGTTGTTTTTAATGCTGCAAACCCTAGCCTGTTCTGACAAAGACAAAACTCTAGAATACAAATAGAAGGATGACAGAGGAGAAAAAACAATCTTCAAAATATTTAATGCGTTAAACCCTAACATCTACAGTGCGTTATTCGTGTAGGAAACAACGGTATATCACCATCTGGTTCATTTCCCTTTCCCCTAACACGTATAACCCATAATAACCTTAAAATAAATAAGGTAGAATATTAGTATTCTTATGAAGAGTCATTATATATTAAGTAAATTGACCATGCATGAGATCAAAATATTTTGTGTGCATCCCATGAACCTACACTAGAGATAATAAAAATAGTTAATATATTGAATACTTAATACATGCCAAAGGCATTGCTAAGTACTTTACATTATTTCCTCTAAACTCATGACAAGTCTGTTATCCTCACTTTATAGGTAAGGAAACTGGTGTTCAGAGAGGTTAAGGCACTTTCCCAAGGTCACACAGCTGATAAATGGTAGAGTCAAAATGAATCTAGAGTGTTGCCTCAGAGCTCGCCTGTGTAAGCAAAATGGCATCTGGGGTCTTCATTTTTCTCAAACCCAAATAGGTTAAATGGCTCTTCCAAAGTCTGAGTTAGCTAGCAGCAGAGCCTCAGAGCCTACATTTTTGCTCACCCCAAACTTTCCCCCTTGTCTTTATCTCCTTTGCTCTGCCTGTCCCCTCACTCCATCCAGCACTCCGTATTAGAATCCTGAGTATTTTCTAGTTTCAGGAGGGCATTTCTAAGATACTTTATAGCAAAGCATTATCTGCTCCACTAAAAATGCTCCATGGTACAGATATGCCTGCAGCCTGAATTAAGCCAGGTCCAGGTTCCTCACCTGCCCTGGCTATTTGTGCATTTCTATAATTATTGAAGTGTCCTAAGTGATTTTGATGGATGGCAGAACAGGAAGTTCTGCCCAAAGAAAAGTAAACATCAAGGAGTAAAAGTTGGAACTTTATGTTCTATCTGCATCTCCTACATAGACATTGTTCCCACACCACCAACTCTGAGAGAACCAGCTTGCTTTTACCCTGGGAAAGGGCGGTTCTCCGCAGAACCCTTTGTGGCCCTGAAGGTGCCACCATCCAGGGAAGTCAAGTCAGTGGAAGCAAAGAGGGGGACAGGAGGCCCTCCAGCCCATCTGCCTTTTGCATGGTCCTGGAGCCCAGCAAGGATGCTGGGGAACACGTCTCAGGAATGGTCAGGAGATGCAGCAGGATTGCAAACGTTTCTCCAGTCATCACAGCAAAAGTAGAGGGATGACTGCAAGCACCTGAGAGACCTGATGCATGCTATCCCTCAACTTTTTTTTTAAGATTTTATTTATTATTTCCAGAGGGAGGGAAAGGAAGAGAGGCAGCGAGGAAGAGCAACATCAAGGTATAGTTGCCTTTCACCTGCCTCCAGCTATGACTGGCTGGAGACCTGGCTTGCAACCAGCGACCTTTGGGTTTGCAGGCCAGCGTCTATCCACTGAGCCACCAGTCAGGGCCTCAACTTTTTAACTATTTTATTTTCTTTCAGATTACTCAGAAAACTGGGGTGGGGGCTGAAGAAGGGTGGAGAAATCAAGCTCTGCATTTGCAGGACAAACGTGGAGACTGAGACTGCTGCCTCCTGAGAAGGGCTGAGAGCGCACGTTACCACCCACTCGCTCACCCCCACCCCTGGCTCAGTTTCTCCTCCGAGGGGACACCCCAAGCCAAGGGCCCTGCCCTGAAGGTGGGCCTTGCCTGGCTTGACAAAGAAGAAACCAAATGGCTGCCTTGCCGCCTTGCAGGGCTGAGGGGGACATTACAAGTTCGGTGCCTTCCTTTTGAAATCACAACAAAATTCTGGCAGTGACCCGGAAGGGTGGGTGGGGGTAAGTAAGAAAAAGTGGATTAAAAATCCATGGAGCCCTAGTTCCCTTGTCTCCACATTTATGAACCAGCAGCACAGGTCCCAGTAGACTTTCTCCTGCCATAGCTTTTTGTTGTTGTTGTTGTTGTTGTTTGACTCTTAGTAGATGGGAGCCAAGTTTTCCCTCTCCCTTCCCTGGAGAAAGCAGAAAAAAGGCCTGTGTCCTGCATTTTAAAACATCTGGTGGGGCCATCAGGAGGGGAAAAAAATGCAAAGGCTATAATTTAACTTACCTTTTGGGATAGTTTTTATTACATTTACTTTCTTGAATACACAAAAACGTTTGGCACTTTCCCCATTAGTTAATGGGTTCGGAATTTTATTAATCAATGTCTAAATGTTCATAAAATAATGCCACCTTTTAAAACTAGGGGCAAGAACCATTTCCAAATGCTTCCAGTCAGAAGGAATAATATTAAAAATGCAGGTTGCAAATGTGTTAAAACCAGTCTTTGGGGAGTGGGGCATAAGCTCTCAATTATCCCAACCTCCTCCAGAGCCAGAGATCAAGGCCAGAAATGTACCCCAGGCCACAGAATGCACCGGACGCCTAGGCCTGCGGGGCTCCCACATAGCCAAGCTGAACGACTCACTTTCCTCCACCCAAGCCCGCATGAAACCCAGCTTCAGTTCCAGCCTTTTCTGATGCCCCAAGGTAGTCAGAGCACTGGGGTGATAGTCACAAAAGAAGTGTGTTGATGTTCAGGCCCAATGTGCTCTCCCTGGAGGTTATACTCTGGAAAAGTTGAAAGTTTATCCTACATCGCCCCTGTTTTTCAGAGTACTTACTCCCTGTATTATTAGTATGACTGATTGTTGACATCAGCTTCCTCCACGCATTGGTAAAATTAATCAGAGCGGGGACCATGTCTGTGGTGCTCACTTTCAACATTAAGCAGTCAGCACAGAGCCTGATATAAAGTAGGTGCTACCCCTGGCTGATGTGACTCAGTGGATTGAGCACTGGCCTGGAAACCCAAAGGTCGCTGGTTCAATTCCCCAGTCAGGGCAACATAACCAGGTTGCAAGCCAAGTCTCCAGCCAGGTCTCCAGCCAGGTCCGTAGCTGGAGACAGGTGAGAGGCAACCATATATTGATGCTTCTCTCCCTTTCTTCCTCCCTCCCTGCCCTTCTCTCTGAAACTAATTCATAAAAATCTTTTTATGTCTGTTTTTATGTCTGTTCATAATGGCCAGAAACTGAAAACAACCCAAATGTCCACTGGGCGTAAAGCAGATACGTAAACTGTGAGGCATTCGTTCAAAGGAATACCCAGACATTTAAAAAAGAATAGGACAACAAAGGAGCTACAATTCTCTTCAACATAATATTGAGCAGATCAAGGATAAAAACTGGGTGGTTACATTTATATTAAGGTTCAAGGGCAGAACAAATCTGTGATGATGCAAGTCAGAGTGCCAGTCCCTTCTGCAGCAGGGAGTCTCTTCTGCAGCAGGGTGGACGGCGGCGGGCGTCTGGGAAGTCGGGGTTGACTGGGAGTGTCTAGAATTGCTCGAGGAGCTAGAACTCCTCTCTTTGGCTGGAGATGGAGCAAATGCTAAATTGTTCCACACTGCAAATAATAACCAGTGAAAGAAAACTGGTTTCGCGCTCCACCTAAAAATTCGACCTTATTATGTGTCCCTTGAAAAGGAAAAATGCCAGAGCAGTGACTTGTGCTTGTACATCCTGAGTCTCACCACCTAGAAGAGAGGCCATCGAATTGCAAAATTATCTTTGAATAGTCTTTGGGCCTCTCCAGCTTCCCATAGGCCTGTTCCCCTCCTCGATGCACCCCTTCAGAACCCGCTTATGCTCACTCAACACTCTCCCCACCCATGAGAATCTGCTGGGCCAGCTGCTACCTTCAGTCAACATGTCTAAATGGCACAACTCATATTCCCACCCTCAGACAGTTCTTTCTCCTGGGCTTCCTCTCTCTCTTCCACACTCTCCCCCTTACCCAGACTTGACAGTTGATCCATCCTTCACACCTCCCTCTTCCTCATTGACCACAGCTCCTCTGTAGCCAAGAGCCCATCTCATGCATCTGTACCCTCCTTTGAGTTCCCACCACTACCCTCCCATCCATGAAAACTCAGTCTAAGATATCCTTCAGGAACCTCTAATCCATCGTTCCCATCAGATCAATCTTCCTTAAACACAGTTTGCATCCTGGCACTGTGCAAAGACTTCCCACTGGCAAATAACCGCCCTCCTTGGTTTAACACCGAAGATCCTCTAAAAATAAGTCTCAAAATACCTTTTTAATCTGTATCTCCTAGTACTCCCCTATACATTCCCTACATTTAAGTCAAACTGTACCAAAGGTGGCAATTTCCTAACCTGACCCCCCCTCCCCATGCTTTTGCTCATGGCTCCCCTCCCTGGGAAAGCCTCCAGTCTCTCCACCTTGGACCCTCTCTACCACCATCAGTTAGAATGGAAATCCTGGCCATTCTTCACAAATACTCCACCCACACATTGCCTTCCCAAATGTGTGCTCCTGAACTCCCCAGACATTTATCCTCAGTCCTGCTCTCAATGGCTATTTTAATTCTATCTGTGTTATTCTTATGGCCCCAACTGCATGGTATCTTCTGATAATTTAGGTTCCCTTCTAAATTGCAAGCTCATTGAGGGCAGAGTCCAGGTATAATTCTTCTTTCAAACTCATTTAGTTTCTTGTCCTCAGACAAGATTAAAGGCAAATTGATTGAAAGAATAAGTCCATGAAGGGAAAGAAAATCAATTAATTGTTATATTGAATAAGTTAACTTACAGTTAGATGGAAGTGACTGTTCAAAGGATTATAGAAAGCTATTTTAGCTGTCTGTAATTGGTGACAACGCAGTAAATGAAAGAATGACTGTGATGACGAAACTTCATATACATAGATTTGGGGCTTCCTAGTACCACATTTCCGGACAACTTCTGCTTTAGGTCAAATCAGCCTTAAGGACTGGATGTTTCGGGGTTCAGGTTCAAGCTTAGGACACCACTCAACTCAAAATAAAGCCAGGCTGTCACGGTCTGTCCTCCATTCACTAAAAGGTGTAGCTTTGGGAAAGTGGTGGACTTGTGCGAGGCTTGTTCTTATTCAAGTGAGACTGAGAATCCACCTTGGCTGGGTTCTCACGAGGAAGACGACCCAACGCAGGCAAGTAGGCGCACCCTGTGGCCTCTGGCATCACTGTTTCTGCCGGGCCCTCCACCTCGGCTCTCTGTGGCTTTGGCAGGAAAATGGAACCTGCCGCTCTCCCTCCTCAGACACTGCGGGGCGATGTTCCAACCCCTCGCCAGTCCTATGGGAAGTTATAACTGGCGGCAATTTGGGGCAAAGTCCCTGATTCTTAATTCCTCCACCTCTGCCTTCACGAAGACCAAAGGCGTTTCTCCCAGGGAGAAGAGAAACATTCCAGCCTGTTGGCATAAAAATGCCCACGGGACAGTCCGGGAGAAATCACTGTGCAGGAAGGAGGCGCCCAGAGAACACAAGGCCACCAGGTCGAGCCCGCAGAGTGAGAGAGGACAGAGTGCTCCTGCCAGCGCGCTGTGATGGACACACACGCGCCCAGCACCTCGAGCAGACACGCACGCCCATTAAAGTTACCGAAAACAAGTGCTGTTTTCCTTTGGAAAAACTTGTAGTTCCTGGCAGAAAACTGCCAAGTGAATTATGAGGGGCTGGGCCGTCCTGGCCCGTTTTCGCTTCGGACACCCCACACAGGAGAGCTACTGCTCATTCTCTCGGCCAGAGCCCCAGGCCTGGACCTTCCGCGCTCCCCTGCACGTCGGGGGGCGAGGGGGGGGGGGGCAGGACTCAGCCTCGCGGCCAATTGGCAGTGACTCCAAGCACATGGGCAGGGTCCCACCTTTAAGTGAATGCACATGCGCCTCTCCAACACACCGGACACCCATGCGCCTGGTCCACCACCCCTTTCAAGAAGGTTGAGTGGGCCCACCCCCGGGCTGAAAAGTCCTCCCCCTGAGGAGCAAGAAAGAAGCCTGTGCGCCCTATGCCCCTGGATACAGCATGCATCTAAATACACCCATTCACCCCAGGGAACACAGGCCAGAAAAAAACTGTTAATTAAATAGCAGTGGAAAACTAAACCTGATCACCGTTATCCTGAGTTCAAACAGCTAAGAATAGTGAAGATTCATCCTGTGGACACGCCAGCTGACATCTTGCCCCAGCAGGGTGGTGGGAGCAGGGGCTGTCTTGCACTATCTGCTTAGGAGCCCCTGAACCATCGGAACAAACAGGACCTGAAGGAGAATCAGGAGAAACAGAGACCAGGGAGGCTGGAGAATTTACATTTGCCCTCCTTCCCCTCAGGGGAGACCTCTGAGTCATTCTCCTCTTTGTCACATTCTCTCTCCTCCTCCATTTTAGGTAGGCTTTTCAAAATAGTGCATTTCCTATTTGATGATTAGTTCTGAGAAATGTCGGTGCGGGGAGGGGTGTAGACCAAATGTCACTTGTTGCAAGGCCTGTGTGGTTAAGGACAGAGAGTGGAAAATAATAGCAAACAGAAGGCCGCTGGGGAGAGCTAAGTGCCCAGCTGTGGTTCAAGGCCACCTGTGTGAAGCTACACCCGTCTATCTGCAGGGCTGTGTGATTTTCTCCAGCTGCTGTCGGCAGTCTGGGTATGAGCACAGAAAGCAGGTGTGATCCAGGCCAGGCTGGAGTGGCTGAGTGAAGTGAGGCAGAGAACAGAGGGTCCAGGCAGCCAGAGGGGTTGACTTCAGGGCCAGCAATCAACTCTGCAGGAGAGGGGGATAAAGGCAGGAGGTGGCTGAACGATGGAGAGAGATGGCATGGCTCAGGAGACTGAAGAACATTCTGTCAGTGCCAACGCAAAGCCCACCTTCCCTATGAGGCCTTCCCCGGACACCGCTGCCCGAAGGGATCTGCTCAGCTCCTGGGGTTGGGACTCTTGAACCTGTTCTTGTTTGGTCATCTTTCTCAGGAGACCTCCTTTTACATGCCCCTCCTTCTCTACCACTCATTGTCTGCATCACTTGGTCTCACACAGGGTTGTGGGAGAGGTGGAGAGGAGATGGAAAAGACAGAGCTATGGAAGGCAGGGGCAGGGAAAAACGGAGACAGGTGGCTTTTTCTTTTTCTTTTTTTTTTCTTTTAATTTAAATCCTCCAGTGGATCACTATTTAGGAAGGAGAGGCAGGGACACAGGAAATTTGCTACCCTCACCTTGCTGCTCATCAGCCACAGCTCAGGCTCCAGGCAGGGACAACAGGAGGCCACCGTGAGGCCGCAAGCCGGTCAACCTGTACAGCATCCACAGCCCATCCCTGTGTCACAGGGTCTGATTAGGCCGTAGCTCGTCTGTGCCCTCCCTGACATTCTTTCAGGAGGTAAAAACGAACAGGCTCTTTTTGTTGTTGTTGTTTTTAATCCTCACCAAGGGTGTTTTTCTGTTAATTTTAAAGAGAAAAGAAGGGAGAAAGCAAGAAAGAGAGAGGGGAAGAGAGAGGGAGGGAGAGAGACAGAGAGATCAGTTGGTTGCCTCCCATATGCACCCTGACCAGGGATCTAACCCACAACCTGTTGGTGTGTGGGACGAGGCTCCAACCAACCGAGCCTCCTGGCCAAGACAAGCTCTCTGATTTTGTTTTTCTTTCTGTTGAATTTTTTAAATCAATGCATAACGCATTTGTAGAAATTCTTCGTAAAACTAAAACTCCATTTGAACGCAACATCCTCCGCCCTGGACGTGCTGCCCTCAGCTTAGTCCTGCCGATATTTCTGCTTGGCCAGTCTCAGTGTCCTTGGCATATCTTTCCACCCTACTTTGGCCAGCTGACAAAGGTAGAGGGAATTAGGGACCTTCCTATTTGCTTGCAGAACAAAATTGGGACAGTCTTTTGGAAGGCAATTTGATGACACCATTCAAAGTCTCCTCCCTGAATAACCAACCATCAGTTCCTCCTCCAGAAATTCATCCTAGAAAAATATGCAACAGGTATGAATAAAACTAGTGGGAGACATGTTCTTGATAAAAGCAGTTAAGTTAAAAAGTAAAAATTTTGTTGAATGAGTTGCAGCACCAAAAAAATATTTCAAAACCATTAACACGTGATTATTGTGTATTTATTGCAAGAAGATGTTCACAGAACAGGAGGTAGACAAAAGGGGGTTACAAATGGAATGATCCTATCTTGGCAAAATGAAACAGAAGAGAGGAAATAGGGAGGGAGGGAAGGAAGAAAAGAAAAAGTCTAAGGATAGTGTAACATGGCAAGACCTGGTTGTCACTCACGTTTCTGCGGCCCCTGCTTAAATCTTGTGATTTTGATTATTTCTTCCATGGGAAATTGTTACACCACAAATTAAATCCTCATTTTGAAAAAAAAAAGGAAAAGATAAGAGATGTTTAAGGATATATTATTAAAATGCTTCCCTGTATGCTAACTTTTCTTTTTCTTCGTGATTCCATTTTATAAATGTTCCTTGTGGACCATGTTGCTTTTTAATTAGAGGGAAAATCATGCTATGTACACACTCACACACACACATAATCAGCTAAGCTGAAAGTGTGTCTGAGACAAAGTTCCTCCATGTTGGCCAGCCTGCTGCCCAGGGCCCTGGGGTGCAGGTCCATCAGGCCAGGCAGCACCCAGCCAAAGCAGGGAAGAGGTATGTGGAGGGCAGGATAGTAGGATACCTAGCTATCTAGCTTCTCCTACTACTAGCAAAGACATGGCAACCAAACCAAATCCCCTGTTACAGAACAGTTTTGTTTTCAGAGCCCAAAATTCCTGGTCTACAGGAAAAGGAAAAAGCACTGGCAGGCTAGGCTGGTTCTACATTGGTCATTTCAATCCATGACTTGACTTTCTTGGTCAAACTAGTATAAATGTTAGTTTCCTGTTGAGGCACATTGAATAAATGCTGTTCAAATGGTGGCAGGGCTGCTCAGTGTCCCAGCAGGGGGCAGGGACAGCCAGGGGTCTGCAGGTCCCAGGAGCACCAGCTCCATGACCCTGACATGTCTACTTGTTCCCCAGGCCTCAGCGTCCTCTTCCCCAATTATCGGTAATGTGTGTGGAGTAATAGCCTGCCCATTGGTTAGTACTTTGCACACCCTGTCTATGCAACTCCATGTTCAGTGTGTGTGGGAGGGAGCTGGAGGGCTAGAGTGGGGGCCCAGGAAGAAGCCAGGTGGGCAGCACCCTTTCCCAGTATAGCTGGAGCAGCACCACTCAAACTCTTTCGTATATAAAGTTTCAAGCTAAGATTTTACCTGGAAACAAACCTTCTACAATAACAAGTTTGTTTAAAAACCACCAGCTTAGTATCTATGCTATTCTTTGTCATAAAATATCACCCCTAAGCACAGTGGATAGCATTTTCCAGTAGAGGCAGGCCCTGACCACCTGGACCCTTTTTTCAATTTTCGGTATGATTTATTTAGTCACACCGAGGAAGGCTGCTGTCTTCGGGTACAGCCTCAGAAATAGGATTCAAATACACACCAGACAAGGATGTGTTATTAACTCGTCCTCCCACGGAGAGGGCGGGGGACCCAGGCAATTGGCAGCTCTACCAGGCACCTGGATCCAATTAGTGCTGGCCCTGGGTAAGTGGCTCTGTGCAAGAGGGCTGGAAAGTGAAGTGGAGCTATATTGGGCTCTTTGCTTGGGTTTTATTGGGTATTTTCTTTCCATATGAGGAAATGGTTCACTGCTCTGTTCTCCATGGTACCTGCTCTTTTGCAATGGAGATGTCTATGTTTGTGTGTGTGTATGTGTATGTATATATATGTAATATATATATATATATATACTCTTTGATAGCAGATTACAGCATTGTGCAAGTACATTGAATCAGGGGGAAGGTATGCCAAACTTCATTCCTCAAAATGGAAGCACCACAGAAGAACTTTCAAAGCATTCTTATTCTTTGATTAAGCAAGATCTTTAAAATCTTAAGTGCCCTGACTTGTGTGAATCAGTTGGTTGGGCATTGTCCTGCAAAGCAAAAAGCTGCCAGTTGGATTCCAAGTCAGGGCACATGCTTGGGTGGCAGGTTTGGGGTGTGTATGAGAGGCACCCAACCGATCAATGTTGCTCTCTCACTCAATGTTTCTCGCCTTCTCTTTCTCCCTCCCCTCCCCGTCTCCACATTTAAATACATAAAATCTTTCTAAAAAATCTTAAACAAGATTTTAAATTCCCTCTTTTCCCGAATATAAGAAGGAGGAGGACAAGAGGGGAGGGGAGGAGGGGGCAGAAAGGAAGAGACAGTAAAGAAATTAAAATTCATGTCTTTTTCAGTAAGTTTCTAAGTCTCGAGTATACTAGATTGCAGTTCTGGGAGGGATGGGGAATTCTTAGCTTGTTATGTTTCCCTTAACTTGAAAAGCAAAACCATCTATGGGAAGGGCTGCCATGGGGACCTGGGTTTGATGGCATTTGGCTGTTATCTCTTGTGTAATGTTGTAGGGACTATAAGGACCATGAAAGTTATGTTGACAGGACAAATGTCATCCAGAGCAACTTAGAAAAAAAAATAACTCACCAGCCTAGTTAGCGCCCCTCTCCCTCTCCCCCATCTCTTTGTTTCTCTCTGACTATCTCTCTGTCTCTCTCTCTCTCTCTCACACACACACACACACACACACACGGGTTAAAGACTGTAAACAGCTCATGGTTTCATGCTGGGACCCTCTCCTCTTCCCACCCCCATGTCCATTGGGCCCAGGCAGGCAGCCACTCAAGAGCCACCCACAGGACGGACTGGCCTGCCCCAAACATGGCACATGGCAATTTGAGCCCTGCAATAGAATGTGAGGAGCCTGAGGGGTTTCCACCAAGGGTTTTCACTGGACTTAAATTGACTTTTGCTGGTATTTTGTTGTTCACAAAAAGCTGAACTCATCTTATTATGAAACATCGCCATAGCTAAATGGAAGGGCTTTGACAGTTGGTAAGTTTGTCCAGCTACGGTGGTTTTACAACAGTGCAGAAAGGAAAGCAAGGAAGGTTGGAATCGGTATTCTAGCAGATGCCCCAGGGAAAGGAGGCCTGGGCTTCCACAGCACACCTGCCCGGCCTGGCCTATGCGGTAGCGGTCATAAAGCTAACATGCCGCACGTGACTCCACTCACAGGGACATCTCTGAGTTCCCCACCTGAACCAACTCATTTAACCCTCACAGCTCCCCAAGCATAGCAAGTCCCATCATCGTCCACACAGCAGGATGGGGAACTTGCCCAGGCACACAGTTAGGAGGTGGTAAGCAAGGCTGAACCTGGCACTCTGGCACCAGAACCCAGGATAGAAGCCACTACACTCTACCACCTGCTTTCAAAAGGAATGAAATAGGCACTGATTAACTTCAGTATTATTGCCATGGTGCTGACAAAAGCACCAAGTGAACAATAGATGGCAACGTTATTGTTTTTATTTGGAAATAGATGTGCTGATGATGCTCTGTGTCTTTATACATACACTCTCCATGGGAGGCATCAAATTAAATATTCAGCATGACTTCTCTGGGGCATGATTCCCACACCCTGAATAAGTGATTTGGCTCTGGGGGGTGTAGCATGAATGCCTGAGCCTTCCATCACCAATAGAAGATTCACAAAGGGATCAAACTTCATTTTTGCTGTTTGTTTCTTTACGGTCATTTTTAGCTTTCCTTCTCTGCTTACTTTTTCTCTTTCCTTCTTTTATATTCCTCTCTTAATAACTATGATGGATAAGGGGAACAATTAAAAATAAATGGCACGTTTTGGAGTGGCATTGAGCTTGGCTCCACTTTTATGCATTTATCTCAAAGGACCTTTTATGTGCAATCACTTACTTGCTATCAGAGATACTCACAGGGAACACAACTTAGAGATTCATCAAAATGACAAAACTGAGAGTCCCCAGGGCAGGAAAAGGTCAGCAGACTCTGCACAAGCGCTTGATCTGTTTGAGTTCCTAACAAATGCTCCCAGGATGGTGGTGCCTTTCTTCTCCTCTATTCTGGTGGAAATGATTGAGTGAATGTTCTGCACCTTTCTCTTCCCTCAATGCCACCCTTGACCCCTCACCCCCACCCTTTCACGGAGATCTTTTTGCTTCACTGGCCTTTCCGGATGAGGAAGAGTCTCACCCAATCAAGAATGCACCTTTTCAGAAGAGGTCAATTAGTCCTGGGGAGTAATGAGGACTAAGCTTCCCTCTCCACTTGGACCATTGATTTAAATGCTATTCACAAGCACCAGGGTGCTAGTGAGGTAACGCTCTGGAAACTGAGGAGAGACTGCACCCTCCATTCCCATAACCCATGCGCTGTCACCCCAGACAATCAGCCACCAGCCATAGCTCCTTCTCACCCAGCGACATGGTAACCAAAACAGGCTCCTTCTTTGTACACTTTCTGTAGCGTGTAATTGCCAGCTGGTGAAAGAGAAGAATGGAAAGGGAATGCATTGAGAGAGCTCCGACAGAATTATTATAGCAAGGGTTCTGATGTCCCAACTTCACAGTGCTGAGAGGCAAACTTTATGGCGTGGCCCATGCCTGGAGTCTGCAAGGTGCCAGGAACCGGGCAGCTTCGCCAATGCCATACACACCACATGGGCCAACTTGCTCTCCCAAAAACTATAGACTCTTCAGAGTCAGGAGAACTAGGAGATTCTCAGAGATTTATCCTTTTCCAGCATGATGATTCACTCCTCAAATCCCCTACAAGGGGCCACTCAGGGGTAGAGACTTCACTACTTCCCTAGAATACATCCCAATTGAACCAAATACTTCATAAGCCAAATATTTCATACTTGCTTTGATTCGATCATTTCTGTTCCATGCTAAATTTCCCTGGTTCTTTCCATTGTGCCTCAAATGAAGCCCTTCCTTGTCCTGGTCAGTCTTACACTTCAGGCTGGTTAGGAAATTCAAGCCCAGCTAGATCCCTATAGGTGCCATCATTGGCCTCAAAATGTTTTATGTGAGCTTAGCAGGGTAGGGTCGCAGGTGTGTAAAGAATATAGAGGAGGTGAAGGGAAGTGACAGTAGCTTTAATTTACCTCTGAAGCAGTGCTGGGTTAGAGCAGGAGAGCATGAACATAGGAATAGGTATTTTGCTGACAAAGAACTTCAGTCTTAGAACTAATCACATAATTTTGAGTACCTATCAGGAAGTACACCAGGCATTTCACATACGTTAATCCTTACAAGAAAGTACGCCTTACTAGTCTCACTTTGCAAGGGAAAAAAATGAGGCTCATAGAGATTACATGACTAGCTCAAAGTCATACAGCTAATAAGTGGCAAACAATGTAATGCTCCCAAAATTCAAAACTTAGAATGATTTCTCCTAGCCAGTGCCACATGCTAGATTTATACAACCTCTCAGGGACCAGATGTTTTCTGTTTTGACCTTTCAGATCTATCCAGTCACTCCTGTTTGGTCTGATTTTTCTGGGCTCAGCTCATCACCTGCTATGACCTTCCATCCCTTCGTGATCCTTCCAGACTTGCCTGCTCTGAATTTGGATAACTTCCTGATCCCACAAGCTAGCCTGAGTCCCTAGTTCTCCACGCATTGTTATGTGTAGACATATCCTTGAGCTCCCTCAAGGGAAAAGGGAGATTCCAGCCCCCTGAATCACTGTGTCCACCACATGTTCTCGTTTTGGCAAGATTGTGAAATGATACTCTGGGTGATCAAAAAGGAAAGTTAGCTCTTTTAACTTAGGCCTCCAAATGCCACTAAATACATTTTAAGTTCTCCAAATCCTCCTGCTAACTGATCAACTTTTCCTTCTCTTTCTGTGATTTTTCCCAAAGAACCCAGGGTCCCATGGATGCTTCCTGAATTGTCAGAAAGATAAAAACAACTGGAACAAGCATCCAGTTGTTTAAAGGCTCATTAAGCTGGCTTTCTGAATAGCTCAGGTTCAAATGCTAGTGCTATTCTCAGTTATCTTGCTTATAATACAGTTCAGTTGGTTGAAAGCTACTAGGAAGTTCACATCAGAAATCCATGGAGACTGAGTATGAACATGGTATTCTTACTGAAGAGTCTGGTTCTCATGAACTGAAGAGTACTTTGTACTTTCAACAACTGCTTATAAACTATAGGCCCAGATGGCCAAATCTCTGGTTATAGAGGTTGGGTAAACACAGTTCAACAACTGCATGAAGAGAAAGGCAATTCCAACCTTTTCTTGAATATCTTAAAGGATATCAAAGAGAACCAATTTAAAATCCATGGTCAAAGGCACAGGCCTGTGAACCCAAAGGACACTTATTCAATTCCCCAGCCAGGGCACATAACCAGTTTGCAGGCCAGGTCTCCACCCAGATCCACAGCTGGAGGCAGATGAAAGGCAACCATACTATGATGTCTCTCTCCCTCTCTGCCTCTCTCCCTACCCCTCTCACTAAAAATAATAAATAAATCTCTTAAAAAATAAATAAAATAAATTAAAAATTCATGTTTCTTTTTTCTTTTATTATTTTTTTAATTTAGAATTTTTTAAATTTCATTTTATTCATGTTGTATTACATCCATCCTCTTTTTACTCCCCTCTGTCCCCTTCTCCACCCACCCACTCCCCCAGAAAGTCAATCCAGCTAAAGAAAACACCAATAAAATTAAAAGGGAACCAACTGTATAGGAAAACATATTTGCCAATGACACCTCAGGCAAGGGTTTGATATCCAAAATATATAAAGAACTAAATGCAACTCAACACCAGGGAGACAGACAGCCCAATTAAAAAATGGGCAAAGGCCCTGAACAGACACCTCCCTGAGGAAGACATACAAAGGGCCCAGAGGCATATAAAAGAATGTTCAACATCACTAGCCATTAGAGAGATGCAAAGTTCATGTTTTATGAAAGTCTCCTTTTCAAATTATTTTCCTTCTCAGTATCTGTCATAGTCCCCACTTCCTCAAAACTTCTCAACTTGAGAAGTTGAGACTTCATTCTCAACTTTCAATCCCAATATTTCCTGTAAAAACATGCTGGCACAGACCTCTTGGTCTTCCCTATCCAGAGTTTTTCTCAGAAGGCCCAGGAACCCACTCTGCTTTTGTACATGTGCAGTCCCGCAGAGCAAGGCAGTTAACACCCAGTGGGCAAAACTTGATGCAACATAGGAACTGCTTGATAAATGTGTCCTTGTTCCTTCCACTGGGTATTTCATAAGCATTGCACATTGTCCTAGTGAGTAATTTGTAAGATACTTAATATCCTTTCATAAATTCCTTTGTTTTGATGGAAATATAAGAGTTAATTATGTTGTTTGCTACCAAGAACCACATCCAAGAAACATTCTAATACTAAGTGTTTGTGTTCCAGTTTACCGATTATTATCAATCAAAATAAGCAAATTCAATGAAACAAAAACACTTTAGTAGGGTCCAGACTTATAGGACAAGAACAGCAAATAGATTTCTTCAGAGTGAAAACTGCACCATAGTTGAGCTCTTAACTCTGAGCTACAAACTGAATTTGAGATTCGCAGAATCCAGGGATCCTAGGAATTTACCTGAAAGACTATTTCACCCTTTTGGTACTCTGATCATTTTGTATTGCGACCCCAGGTTGCATGTGATGCTTGGTGGAAAACATTTGTTTTGCAAAGCATGACTTCCTGGTGGGTAAACTCGATGAGGGATTTTTCTGACGTGCTAGAGGATATTATGAATTTCTTCTCAACCGAGGACCTGGTTCTCAAAGCACTTGTCAAATTGCCTTGATTCATAACAGCTTCCCACACTTGTCTACTACAGTGAATATGTTGCCTTCACGATCTGGTGGCAGAGGGAGAAATGGCATAACTTGGACATTTTGTTTTTATCAAAAAGAATTAATTCAAATTTCACATTCTGCTCTCTAAAATGTCAATGCCTACTTTTATATAAAAATAAATAGACACACACTAGGGAGGTATTCAATTAAATAAAATAGAACAATGCATTCATCTCTGCTTTGTGCAAGATGGTAACCAAAGAGAATTTTAAATAATATAAACCTACAAAGACAAAGAGCTTATGACATAGAATGATGCTGAAAAACAGATGTAGCCAACAGAAGATGGAAAGCAAATTGACTGATACTAACTAACTTAGCAGGGTAGAGAGAGTAGGGACCTAAAATGACTATGGAGGGAAACACCAAGCCAACAGCCAAAACCCCAAAAGATCTGGGCTGCAAAATTTCAGGGATGGCCAAGAATTGATGCACTAGGATCTCTGAAAACAGAGTTGAGGATTGGGACTGCAAACAAAGAAAACTGGTTTAAAGTCAATTGAGGAAACACATAGATCCTCCTCTACTCATACTTCCAAGGGACTAACGGGTTCCCAAGCTGCCACCCTAGAAGCAGATAGGTGGTTTACCTTCCGGAAAACCAAGCCAGAGAGGCTGGGTAACAGACCTAGCAGTGTCTGGGAGGGAAGCCCCCTGCCAAAAACAGGATTCGGTGAGTCTACCTATAAGACCTGACTACCTGGTCCTCTTCCCTTAATCAACTCCCCAACTTCCAGCAACCATGCATACACCCCAGAGGCACTGATGGCAGACCTTAAAGAAAAGACTAAAGAAATTGATATCTGCGTTTCCAGGGGAAGGGGAGTGATAGGATGGGGAAAAGGGGAAAGGAGATGAAGAGATACAAACTTCCATCTGTAAAATCAGTGCATCACGGGGCTGTAACATACAGCACAGGGAATATAGTCCATAATGTCATAATAACTTTGTATGGTGACAGATGGTTACTAGGCTTATCCTGGTGATCACGTCGTGAGGTATATAAACAGAATCACTGTGTTGTACACCTGAAACTAATATAATATTGTATGTCAGTGATTCTTTATTTTAAAAAAATAATAAAGAAAGAAAGAAAGAAAAGAAATTGACATCTGTGGAACACAAGTGAAAACCCGGGTCCTGCAGCAGCTGGAGAGCAAGGGCAGGGCTGGGAGCTGTCAGCAGAGGGTGTGAGCAATAAGGGGTCAGCTGCAGAGAATTTAAAACCAATAATGAAATCGCCTAAAAGTTGGTTTGCTTTTGATTTTTATTTACCAGTGGGCAGCAATTCTAAACAACCTCAGTGATAAAATATTCCTTCCCACCCCCCTACCCCCAAACTCTTTTCTACGTCAAAGTTACAAACAGTTGCGGCGGCTGCTGTAGAATATCGTGCATATCCACATAAGCTTCAAATCAGCACATTTTTATTATCTACCTGGACTTTGGAACACTCCCCATTTTTCAGGCGATCCCCCATTAATACAGGGTCAGCTACATGTGTTCATTTCAAGAATAAGCTCCAAGGTCCAAATCATTTGAGTTCACTTCGGCTCAGTTTGCACCTCCAGCGCCAGGGGTTCACACGTGCCTGTGCTTATTAACAGTAGATGCAAAAGTCCACAATGATGCTGCACTAACTGGAAAGTCAGAAAACCTTAAATTACTGGCTTTTGTCATTCGACGTAACTACTCAGAGGCTTAAGTAACGTTTAAAATTTAAAGCAATGAGCAGAGAACTATGAAAAATAATTGTTAATTGCAAAATTTGGTGCAAATGTGAAATAGTTATATTAAAATTAATATCTTTAAAGTTGAAATTGATTCTTCAAGACTGAAAATTATTGTTTTTATTGTTAATTGTTTTCAACTAAAGGACTAGTAAAGAAATAATTATTTAGCTTATTTTTGCCATTGCTGAAAATAACTTTTGCTATCTATGTACAGAGGTGGGAGAAAGTAGGTTTATGGTTATTTATATAAGAAATAATACAATAATTAATAAGTAATAAAACAAGAATAAAACCTGTTTCATGTACAGCTGTAAACCCACTGTTTGCCCACTCTTGTGTGTGTATGTGTGTGTGTGTGTGTGTGTGTGAGAGAGAGAGAGAGAGAGAGAGAGAGAGAGAGAGAGAGATCCAGGTATCAAATATGCTAGGTACACCTCTAGCTTAAACCCTACTTCACTCCTTCTTTACAGTCAGACAGTGACCATCAGATAGTAGTAAAAATACAGAAACTGCCCTGACTGGATGGTTCAATTGGCTGGGATGTCATTGCATGTACAAGAGGGTTGCAGGTTTGGTCCCTGGGCAGAGAACATACAAGAGGAACCCAATCGATGTTTCCCACTCACATCGATGTTTCCATCTCTCTCCTTCTCCCTTTCTCTCCAAAATCAATAAATATATCCTGAGGTGAGAATTGAAAAAAAAAAAAAAAGGAAAAGAAATACAGAGAATAAAATGAACAAACTAAAAAGATGAAGCAAAAACCAGGCTGGGACAGAAGGAAACAAACCTCAGTCTAAAATCCTTAGTGACAAAAGCCAATATTGCTTCCTTGACTAGAAAGAACAAAAATGGAATGTTCGTTCAAAAAAGAAAAGAAAAGAAAGTTACTTCCAGAGAATAAGAAAAAACTCTTGATTATCAGAAATATGAAGACAATGGGGAAAAGACTGTAAAGTTGAAGAAGTTTTCAAAGTAGAACAACAAATATAACAAACTGAAAAATGGGAAAGAAGAAATTTTTAGAAATAAAGGATTAAGTCACATTAGACTTTGACTAATAGGAGTTCCAGAAAGAATATCAAGTAAACAAATGGAAGTTTTAGAAAAATCAGATAATATAGAAACATTTCCAGAACTAAAGGCCAGGAGTTTCCGAACTGAACGGCCCACCAAGTGCTCAGGACAATAAGCGCACAACAAACCACACCAAGGCAAACCACTGTGAAAATCTTGGATTATTGGCAACAACAACAAAAAAATCCTAAGAAATCCCAGACAGAAAAAGCAGGGTGTATTCCAATGGCCAGGAAATCACATGTCCTTGGACGTTCTGAAAGCAGCCTGAAATCTAGAAGATGCTGGAACAATATTATCAATATTCTAATGTTTAAAATATTTTCAATCTAGAATTTTATAAGAACCCAACTAAAAATCAGTGTAAGTATTCAAGAAAAATTTCTGATATTCAATGTCTCAAAAAACTGACACTCTACATAAGAAAACTTCAGGAGGAAATGGTCCCTAAAAAACAAAATAGAGGAAACAGAGATAAAGGAATACAACACACCTAGAAAATAAGGAAGAGACTTGAAAAAAAATTATTTGAATGACAATAATGGGAATACCCAGGTTAGCAGCTATGGAGCAGGTTTTGAAAGTTCTCAAGTTCAGATTGAAGCAGGAAAATGAAATATTCCAGAAATAATCTCTCCAAACAAAGAATAAAATAAAATCAACTTCTCAAGCCCTATTCTCCTGCAGAATGTGGAAACTAATGAGTGGGAAAAGATAACACTAGGCAGATTTTTAAAAGGAAAAGACGACTTGAATTCCAGGAAAAATAAAAGGCCGTACCAGAACAGAAGAAATGTAATCATAGTGAGCTGTGAGCAATACTTACGTTGTCCTAAAAATTCGAACACTGAGAACTAACTGAAGAAATGATTATGATTTAACTGCACTGGGAGGATGGGACTAAAGTATGTGTGTGTAAAAAAAGTTCAATTTCCATCTTTCATAAGAAAAGTCAATCATTATAATGAGAAGTAGCAGTGCTGTTATATTATTTAGAAATACAGAGCTAAATGCAAAGGTATAAAGTTAAAAGAAATGAAAGCAGTTGCCTCTGGGAGAAATGGCTTGGGATAGGAAGACAGGGAGCTTCTGTTTTGTTTAGTCTTGTGCTACAATTTTATTTTATTTTTTAAATTTTGAAAACATATTACTTTTGGTGAACATATTAAAAAAAGAAAAGCAGGAAATTAGAATTTTACTGGAAACCACCAGGTTCAAGGTCTTAACATTTAAAATATCAAATTAAAATATAAAATAGGGGGGCACTTCTGGTTCCAACAAAATACCACCTCCCTGACCTCTCTATGTCAGATCAAGACTCTGGGCAGAAGGGAAAGCTTTGAAACAAAACGAAGGATCACTTATTGAGCACCTACTGGGTGTTAGCATCATTGTAGATTTTCAGAGATCACTGCCACTGATCCCCACCACCCCAAGAAACAGAGGAATACCAGGTGAAAGACTAAAGTCCCTAGAGGATGAAGAACTCGGTTACAGGTGTTGGTTTATATTTCTCAGCGTGAGCCCCACGCAGATATAACAACTCACTCTCATCATAACTTCCTGAGGCATATGAAGCCATTTTACAGCTAAGGAAACTGAGGCTCAGCAAGATCAGGCGTTTTTACCAAGCCATACAAATAGCAAGTGGCAGAGCTGCATATGGCCTCCCATATTACTCCCCACTCTAAAACCTTTGGACAGAGACTGTGTCTTATGTTGACACTATGCTGGGCATATAGGAAATGCTCAAGCCTAAATCCACTGACTGACGCTGGCAGGGCCCTAAAAAGGTCTCACCTGATTCATCAGGCTGGTCCCCAACCCATAACCCAGCCCCCAACCCTCCTCCCTCTCATCCATGTGGCCCCTGGTGGGGATTGTCCCAATGCAGCGCCTGCAGGCCAGGACCCTCCATCACAACAAGAGGGGAACCATTCGCTTTCCCCAAGGAGTAGTTACAGCTGGAGGACTCAGGCTTTCATACCAAAACATCACACATTTTCAATTACAGGACAATAGTGATTTCACTCTTGAAAAACAGCAAAATTAAAACTTCAATGAGGAAAAAAAAAAAAAAGAATGGAATCGTGGAAACAATTTTGGAGCCCACAGAACTTTTGAAAATGTCATTAACAAACTGTGAAATCAGGGAGATAAATATCAGAAGGCCCGAGGGGGGTCGGCAGTGCCCCCTGTCCAACCGCCTCACCCTGAGTCACCGCCCAGTTTCCATCCCGCGGGCCCAGGAAGTAGGGGCTACTGAGCTAATGCGTGTCTCCTGCTGCGGCGGCGGCATTTGGAAAACACGAATCGAATCGAGTGAAACTCTCCAACATGTGAGGTTGGACCCACTGGGGACCCAGCGGGTAACACATGGGCGCCAGCGCCCTGGGAGAAGGCCTGGGAAGCAGAGGGGAGCTCTTCAAAGGATCTTGGGGAAGGGGATTCGTTCTCGGGGACTCTCTGCTGTTTCCGCACATCTGCGCCGGAGTCTGGAATGACAGAGCCCATCTTCAGGGCTTCCAAGATGATAAATTTAAAATTGTTCCCAGAGGAAACGTACTTGTGGGGATTAAGTGCTGCAGAGCAGGCACAGAGAACAGGGTAGAGGACAAAATATTTTCAAAAGAGCCTCTTTGTTCACTAAGAACTTTGTGGTCATGGTAACATTAGCAGAAAACTTTGGAGTCAGCTCTATTACTCACAGAGATGCTTTATAACACAAGAGAAATGGTAAACAACATCTAGAGAACTGTGGCCAACCCCAGCAGGATGGTAAATGCTGTTACCATTGCCAAGTTCAAGAGTTTGGGGGTCTGGCACTGCAGCACCATTGTGGCCCCTGAATATCTGCCTAGAAGTTCACACAAGTGGCCTCAGGTCCAGCTTTCCTGGACTGTTCCCCCACTACACCCCACCCCCATTCAGTGCTTCTCACTTTCCTGATCCCTGACTCACAAGAATTCCTGAAGAACCTGCCCAGACCTTTGGACTATCCCATTTCAGGCTTCCATCTGTAAACACGAAGTTGCCAAAAATGGCAGGAATAGAAAAGAGCTTATCTTTCCAACCCTGAGTATTAAACACTTTGGAGGCATCTGTCACGACACCAGGTGCCTGCTAGACCTCCCGAGAGCCAGCTTCCTAGGGCAGGCAACCCACCTCCATCCCCTATTCTCCAATCAAGAATGGTCAACCAGCCATCTGTGCTCCTGCAATCCTTGAAATTCTGCAGAATTACCTGGGAAAGCTCTTTCCTCCTCACCCAGATGCACCCTGATGCAACCCTCCTACATTAGGGCAGAGACACAGGCTTTCTCATTTATCTTACAGGCTTGTTACCAGCAGTGAGGAGAAAGTGTTGTGATGCTATTCGCCCTTCAGGTCTGTCACTGCTCTGCAAGTCAACAATCCCAAGTCAGAATGCTCTTCCTCATATTCCTTACTTACCATGACCAAAACATGTTAAATTTGGCTTTTTTTTTTGGTTGCTAGTCAAGTTCAATACATGAAACCCTGCTCTCTGCCTCCAGAATCTTTCTCTGTAAAACACCAGGCTTATCATAAAAGTAGCGTCAACACTGATGGTGGGGCCAAGATCAGCACAATTACTCTGAAAGACTATCTGGTGCTATGTATTGTAATAAAATCCCTCAGATGAGCATACCGGAAGTCATGCTTCATTTCCACCAACTTTTCCTGCAGTTATATTTAAAGGTGCTCCTCTTGATGTTTGTGTCAGCAGTTGTTATAATAGGAAAAATTTTAAATCAGACTGAAGGTCCATTGATAAGACATGGTTTCCATTAAGTACTGGATACACACGCATCATACAAAGATCTATTGCGCAATCTGTAAGAATGGTGCTGTGAAGGTCTCTTTACTGACAGGGAAAATGAACACAGTGCAATATAGAAAGCTAAAATGGACCACAAAACAATGTACAGCATGATAGGTTTATAACATATATACAAATATATGCATGTAGAGACTATTCACTCATTCATCATCCACCAGATATGCATGGAGCACTTCTGCATTCCTACTGTTCTAGGCACTGAAGGGACAGCAGTGAACAAAACCTCCAGCCCTGGCAGGTGGCTCAGTGGAATGGCACTGTCCTGAGAACCCAAATGTCGCTGGTTTGATTCCCCTGTCAGGGTACATAACCAGTTGCAAGCCAGGTCTCCAGTCAGGTCTGTAGCTGGAGGCAAGTGAAAGGCAACCATGCATTGATGTTTCTCTTTCCCTTTCTTCCTCCCTCCATGCCCTTCTCTCTAAAAATAATGAATAAAATATTTTAAAAACAAACAAACAACAACAACAACAAAAATATCCAGAGCTCCCACCCTTACACAGTTTATAATCTGGAAGGGTGGGAAGAAAGTAAATAAACAAACAAAAAAAAATGCAAATGTAATGTCAGAATAGGATAAGCACTGTGAATATAAATAAGGTAAGGTAAAGAATGAGCATGTACAAGAGGGAACTATTTTAAATAGTGTGATCAGGGAAGAATTCTCTGAGGAAATGACATTTGGACAGAAATGGGCAGGAAGAGAAGGAGAGCAAGGCTCCCCTGGGATAACATCAAGTTCAAGTGCTAGGAGTAAAACATGTTAGGCACTTTCAAGGCACAGCAAGAAGGAGCCATGGCTGGGAGCTATCGGGCGCTGAGGTTGGTAGGCTGCCAAGCACCAGGGTCTTCTGGAAAGTATTGGAAGATTTTGAGCGCAAAAGGAACCGAGGGCTCTGGCTGCTGTGTGGGGAATTGTCTGTAGGGGGCGCAAGAGTGGAAGCAGAAAGACCAACTCAAAGGCTATGGCAAACATTTGTGTAGGCGATGCCGAGAGCTGAAGGAAGGGTACTAGTAATCAAATTGGTGAAATGTCGTTAAATTCTGGATATACACGGTACATTAACAGTACAATCACCAGCATTACCTAATGTGCTGGATTCACAACGTGAGAAAGTCAGAGGAGCGAAGTTTTTGACATGAATAACTTTTAAAAACATGATAATAACCCTTACTAGTTAAAAACTGCTGGAAGAAGAATAGTTGGGCGGGGAAATTTAAAGGATATATGCCAAGGATATGATAATGATCATAGCTAACACTCATATAAGTGCTTGCTCTGGGCCAGGCTTTATTTACATTTATATCCACTCATTTAATTATCAGAGTGACTCTTAGAGATAGGTTGCCATTATTGCATTTTGGAAAGTAAAACGGTTTACTTTCAGATGTATCTAAATATGCTCATTTTTGTGCAATGAACATGCATACTTTACATAATAAAGGAAATGGAGCATGTGTGTGTCTAATAATTCCAGTGAGAAAAATGGATACATTTATAAAGTTTAGTACTTGGCAAGTCCCTGGTGATTGCTTAATCTAGGCTGATGTGGGCTTTTTCAGTCTTTTAATCCAGATCTTCAGCCTTCTCTCCTGCCGGGTCAGACAGTGCCATGGATGTTCCCAGAGTAACACACAGATCCCTGTGCCCTAATTGTAATTCAACCCTTTTCTCCTTGACTTTTAAAAACACTGGAATGCTATGAGAAGAAAATAAACACTAAGGGGATAACTTTGAATCTGGTTTACTTTTTTATATGAAATTTTGCAAGTGGATTACTTTAAACTATGACACTTCATACATCCTCATATATTATTTCTGACACATCCCAAATGGATGGAGACTCACCAGTGGGTCCCCACCAAGCTGAGAACCTCTGGTTTAGATGATTATGTGAATCATATTGCTGGAGGGCGCTGATATTTATTTCAACATTTCCTAAATGAGAAGTCTCACTTAGTTTTGACTTTTTTCTCCAACTACTTGTATCTAACCATAAGTTTGGTTGTTTTGCCCTATCATTTTTATCTACAGTATGTGAATGTACAATGAAGTATAGAGATCAAGGGTGATCGTAGCTTTTTACAATGGATGAACAGGGAACATTTGGGGCAGGGGTCCCTGCTGGTCACCATAGTGACAATCTCTTGACTGGAGTACTGTGTAACTCTACCTGCCATGAGAATAACTGATGTGCATGGAATTCTGACTGCGCTCTGTTGCTATCTGATACTTTCAGGGTAAACAAGTGGACAAAGAACCATCATCTCCAATTTAAAATGAAAAGTCAGATTGAGACCTCAACTCATTCTGCTCTTCCATCAATGCTTAGTAAGCTCCCCAATGCTGGAATTACCCCAAAGACAGTCACATTCAATTACTGTAACTCCAAACCAAATTTCTACTTGTATTTCCTTTTGAGAATGTAAAGGGGAATCTCTTTATGAGTCCTATAAAATGGAATTGGATATGCTTCAGATCAAATAGAGTCTCCAGAATAATAAACATTGGAAATGCAAAGAAATGAGAGCTTAAATAGTCCAACGTTGTCATTTAAAGGATAAAGAAATAGATGCTCAAAAAAACTGAGTGACCTTCCCAGGACCACACAGAAATGAGGACTAGGACTTGCCTTCCCACCTTTCTTATACACAAGTACCTGCCACTTCTGATGGTGTTAGTTGGCCCCCCACTAGTCCCAGGACAGGATTTGGGAACTTTCTCCCACAATTGCACCATATGCCTCATGTCTCCTACAGCAGCAGAGCTGGACCATCCAGGAAATAGGAAAACCCATTGAGAGAGCAGAAAAAATGTCACAGCACTTGGTGGCCAGGAGCCATGGGAACAGGTGGCCCTACCTTAAATTCCAACCAAGACAATGTGAAAACAAATGTGGAAGGCGTGAAGAAAGGAGAGATGGGGAGAGAGATGGGGGGAGAGAGAGAGAGAGAGAGAGGAGAGAGAGAGAGAGAGAGAGAGAGAGAGAGGGACAGAGGGAGAGAAGGATGGACAGAAATCAAAGCATGCTCATGGGTGGATAAAAAATTAAGGTGACATTAAGAAACATTTAAAAATCAAGCCTTTACCTTTGAAAAGCCAGTTTCAATACCAGCTATCATCAGAGAACTTGTGAATGAATGTCTGCTCAAGTCCTGAACAAGATAAAATTCAGATCACAGTTGTTTTCTTGACTACACCTTCTCCGGCACCTCAGCTACATTTCCTTTAGCAGATCAGCTAGTCACAGATCCCAGCTTGCACTGCAGTCAAGAGCCAAAAAACTTGTGATAGTAATCGGTTCAAAAGTTAAAAGCTGGCAGTGCGATCGCCTTGGCAGTCGTCATGAGTAACATGTTATTAGCTTTGAGAATACATTTAAATGTGGAACTGCAATCTAGATCTGATGCCAAGTGAAGGAATAGCATTTCCCTGCCTGGAATTATTTGTCACAAGCTAGTAACCAGCCACTGACTTTCATACACATTGTAGGGTACTAGAAACAGTCTGGGCTTACCTAACTGCTTCACCCTCTGTTCTGATGACAAGCATGACAAACCCCAGCTGGCCACTCTGCAAAGACTTCCTCGTGGTAGTGATGAGTCAGACTCCCATGTCAGTTCTGTGACCGGCTTTGGCACTCCAGCCAATAGCAGCCAATCTGTCCTGGGGTTGCAACGTTGGGGACTGTCCCTGCTGACACAAATTCCTGGTTGGCAGTCCCTAGGAAACACTGG
The DNA here is from genome assembly GCA_004026585.1 of Noctilio leporinus. Taxonomy (NCBI): domain Eukaryota; kingdom Metazoa; phylum Chordata; class Mammalia; order Chiroptera; family Noctilionidae; genus Noctilio; species Noctilio leporinus. The sequence goes on along the minus strand of PVIW01004597.1, from coordinate 16,454 downwards.
ATCCGTGGAATCTGCAAATAATTCTAATGGCACGTGCAAATCAGTTCACAGAGAAATTGCCTCTCTGCTTTAATTAATAATGACTGGCAATATTTTGGGACACTGCATATGGTCTGGATTCGCATTCTGATGCTGCTGGTGGCTGTGTTACCTTGGACGGATCCTTCCTTTCTGAGTCTCTGTTCTCTCATCCAGTAAGAAGTGAGGAAGATCTCAGTGGTCATCTCAGGTCCCAGGGTTCTGCGATTTGGCTTTGAAAGAAAGTGTCTGTCTCTGCAGAAGGGTTAGAATAGGAAAGACATTTCTTGTAGTTGAAAGCAATCAGCCTTGGATATTTACAAGAGACTTTGAAGGCCAGGGCAACCCTTTCTTCATGATAAGGCAGACATTGGCCTAGCCTAGAGGAGAAAGGATATTCTTCTGTTTGGATGAGCCTCTGCAATTCTTTGCAGAACTATTAACATCTAATTGTATGCTCTTTCCCGTGGCAAGTGCTGAGAATTTCACACATGCATAACCAAAAGCTGGTGTTCGTTCCCAAGTGCACCCAGATTATTAATTCCAGGACATACCACACAGTCGACATCAGTCTCAGTGGGACTCAGGAAGTGCAGTTGCTCAGTTACAGATTTCATTGCTATAACTTCATTCTTAACGTCTGCTCAGTAGGGTCCAGCTCTTACTGATTTGGAATCCTGATACTTCATGATCTCTGAAGCTCTGCTTTCTCCAGAATCAGCAGCCTTTGTGATTCTAATGCAACAAGCTTGCCCTAGTTAACAGACTAGGTATGGCCTATAACACTCCTCAGCCTTAGCTTTCTAAATATTCTCCTGAAACTATTGCTAAGAGAAACGGTCATTGCAATGGATGGCCAACCATAGTGATAGTCAAGAAGAGCAGCAAGCTTTGCAGACAGTGATCAGGTTCAGCAACTCTTGTTATGGGGTGAAAAACACCTATACATGTTAATACAGAGTCATGACTACAGGTCATCTCCAGTTTCCATTTACCTTTATCCATACAGAAATCCAGTGGTAAGCTCTCTTGCAGCTAGGAGTAGTCATGTGTCTAAGTTCTAGCTAATGAGTGTTAAGATGAAAGTGTTACGCTTTGTAAAAAGACAGTAGAAGATGCCTTTTGCCCATTTTTAAATTTATTCCTCCTTCATTTCTGTTGGCTGGAATGAAGACATGATGGTTGGAGCTACGGCAGCCATATTAGATCATGAAGTAACTTCGTGCGTGGTGAAGGAGCATTTATGAGCAGAACAGCAATTTGCCCCATCTACCTCCGGACTTCTCCTGGAGAGAAATAAACTCCCATCTTGTTTTGGGCCACTAATACTTTTATCCTGATGAAATTTTAACAGAGTCTAGAAAGCAATATTAAAGCCTGCCTGGATATTGGAACCTACATAGATGAATTGGACTAATGTAGGGTTAGGGGATGCTCACTTGGTTAGACTGTGGAGAAATAACTTAGCTGTGTTTTGCCATGAAGAGGACCTCCTTGGAACCAGGTCCTATACTGGGTTTTTAGCCCATGTTACCTTATGTAATTTCCCATCACCAAAACTCTGAATTCTCTGTAGTTATGCTCACTTTACAACAAAGGAACTAGAGAGTCAGGTAAATGAAATCCTTTTCCTAAGGTCACAGGGCTAGTGAGAAAGGACAATCTATGCCCACGGGAATTGTCTGCAAGGCCTCTATTGCCTCCACTACTCGAACCCTGTCTCCTATCTTTCTGAGCAGGGCCTTTACTGTGTGCAAACCCACACAAAAAAGGTGATTATGTGAGATGATGGATGAGTTAACGAACCTTATTGTGGCAATTAATTCACAATATATGCCCATCAAATCATCACATTTTACACCTTAAACTTACACAGTTATATGTCAATTACATCTCAATAAAGCTGGGGTGGGGTGGGGTGGAACTAGAAGCCTAGTTCAATCTTTAAGGTGAACTGACACCCAACTTTCAGGAACATGAATGGTTCATCAGTCAAACTATACTCCACTGAGGGTTTTTTTCATTGGGAGACAATCCCTATCTCCTCTGGCAAGGGGAGGGGGGGCAGGAAACAGCAGCTTTATTTTGTAAAACACCCTGATAAATTAATTTCGGAGATGAAACCGTTCTTCCCTGACTACAGAGCACATTAGCTGCACAAGTCAGACTCCAGTTTATTTTTGCCCCAGGACTCTTCCCTGTAACACTCTTCTCCACTCTGCAAGCCTTCTGGCTCTGCAGCAATCCTGCAAGAGTTCAACGCCAGAGTTTGGTCAACCACTATTATGGAGCTGACAGATTGTTGGCTCTTCCATATTCTCTCTCTCTCTCTCTCTCTCTCTCTCTCTCTCTCTCTCTCTCTCTCCCGTGAATAAGTAGATCTAGTTAGGTTTATTATAGGAACAAAAGTTCTTCTAGGAAGCTAATTCTTTTGAATAGTTGAAATGAAAAATAATACCCCTTCCCCACCCTTCCAAGTCCACTCTGATTTAAGCAGATGAAAATGCTAGCATTTCTAAACCCAAGGCTTTCTTTGGGATGTAGAATACAAAGTGCCTTTTCTAGCCATTGTGACAGGCAAGGAATGCACAGGTTTCTCAAGAGAAGATTGTGGGGCCCATGCTGATCTAATTTATGTATCTTCCCGCCAGGAATAAAACCTCATGGCTGCAGCACTTAGTCAAAGATTATATGATATTTTATGTATTCAGTGTATATACGGAAAATTTTAAATTGGGTTTTTAAACTATCTATAAAGAGAAAAAATAATCCTTTCCTTTTTTAACTTCAAGCCAGCTGCGTGGAAATGTACTCCTTACATGAAGAAGATTAATGACTATAGAACAACATGTGAAAATGTGACAATTATTTAGGCCTGTGAACAGATTTTAGTGGGGCCAATGAGAGACTCTCTCTGTTAATTTAACTATTTTTTACCTTATTTAAACATGTACAACATAGAACCAGGTTTAGCTCTTATGCAATCATAAAACAAACAAAAAAGCTACAAATTAAGGATAATAAAAGTACACCACCAATAAATTCCAAATGTAATCATTCCAAATGGCTTTTACTCAACGTCTCTTCTGTGCCAGGTATTCTCAGAGGTACTGGAGACACAGGGATAAACCAAACCAGCTCCAAACCTGCCCTGTGGATTATGTCCCAGTATATGAACAACCTGGACGGGAAAAATCATGTAATTTTAATATGCCAAAACCAAATGGGACTTGCAACATAATTCTATGTAACCAACTGCTACTATCATTTGAGTTGAGTATATCTCTGCTAGTGTCTACCATATAATGACCCAATTCTGCCACTCTCTCCTGTATTTCAGCAACTGCAAACAGTGCCTGCATATGTTGGACGAGAACATCATTTAACACAGCTGCATCATGTACATATTAAACCCACTTTCATCTGTTCTCATTATCTCTCAACACTTGAATAGGACACCACTCTGCCCACCACGCCATCTTCTTTCCTGCCAAATCAACATGCAGTACATTAAACGTTTAGAAGACTGAAACCTTGCTCTATGAAAGCTCCTTTAGAGTCCACCTTTTGCTGCAAACGGGTAATTTTGTCTTTAAAACTGATTAAGATGTACCAAAGTTTTTTGATCCAATCATCCACCGATGGGCACTTAGGCTGTTTCCAGCACCTGGCTATTGTAAATAGTGCCGCTATGAACATAGGTGTGCATAGGTTCTTATGAATTGGTGTCTCAGGCAATGGAATTCTATATGGCAGAAAGAGAGAAGGAACTTGTACCCTTTGCAACAACATGGATGGAACTGGAGAGCATTATGCTCAGTGAAATAAGCCAGTCAGTGAAGGACAGGTATCATATGATCTCACCCATTACAGGACAATAATGAGCAAAACTAACAACAAGCAAAACAGAACCAAGTGTATGAATACAAGGAATAGGCCTGCAGTGGTCAGGGGGAAAGGGGTTGGGGGGAGGGGGGAGGCAGAGGCAAAGAAGGGGAGCAGCTTAGACAAGAACCT
>PVIW01004597.1:0-12319 GCA_004026585.1 Noctilio leporinus | reverse complement strand
TTTTTTTTAAAAAAATAAATAAATAAATAAAACTGATTAAGATAATTTTATATACACAGTCTGGTTCTTTTTTCTTTTTTAACATGTCCTGATCTATGGCTTGATCAGGATTCTCCATATCTCTGGAGCCTTAACTCTGAAAGTACAACATAGAAAAATACTTGCCCACCTCAGTGTTTCATGAATGCTACCTCTTATTTTTCCTTTCCAGTATTTAAATTAAGATATGGGATGTGTAAAACATAGTTCTCAATTTTTAATTTAACACTTTAGTTTAAATCCTTTTTTGCCAAATCATGAGCAACACAGGACTACCACAATTCCATATTACTAACAATAGATGGGGATTTAAGAGAGAGAGGGAGAGAGAGAGAGAAACTATCACTTCACAGTGACCATTTATGGCAATTTACATATCATTTTTGCCACATTTTGCCTAAACCTCTGAATCCCCAGGCTATTTACCAGAACAGTGATTTCAACCAGTGTTCAACCAATATCAGTTTGTTAGAATTTTTAACACATGCAATACCTGACTATTTAACCAGGGGCACTGACTTCTTTCCCATAGTCTGTCAAATAAAAAAATGACAACAGCCAACACAACAATAGCTGTCCAGTGTGACTGAAGCAAAGGTATACCTATTTTTTTTGTTAGGTTGGCAAAAAATATATTTTTGGTGTGTTGCAAAATTTTAGTAATTCATTGATGTGTGCTGTGAGATGAAAAGGGTTAAAAACTGCTACACTGTAGCAAACACTCCAAATCTAATCAGTCTTTATTGCTATAAAGAGATTTTTTTTGTTTTACCAATATGTTAAAATCATTTAGGACAATTTTGTTCTTCGGGCACTTCCAGTGTTTAGAGTCCTGGATAAACAACCATCTACTGAACAACAGTGAGTGAGGACCAGTTATTGTGTTGTTGACATGAGCAGTGGCCAACCTAATAGCATCCAGACATGCTTACCAGCATAGAGAAAAGTTAAATGCTGTTATTTTGGTAATTATGTGGTGCCAACACTCAACCACTGGTTCAGAGAAAACACAACACCTAAATCACACGACAGGATTGTTACAATGCGGTCATCCAGATGAGCGAGAGGGAAGGGCAACATTTTCAAATTCTTGGAGAGAACATTCTGACCCTGGGAATATGTATGTAGACCTTGATTGAGAAACATGGACCTTCCACATTTCAGATTGTCTTCATCTGTATCCAGTGCCCCTGTCATGCTTGTCTTAGACCTCTTCTCCCATTCATGGCTGCAGCTTCCTTCTGCCTTTGCTCTCATTCACTCTAACCCAACCCCAAACAGCAACCTGACCCATTACCCTCATTCTAACGAACATATTTGAGACAGATACTATGCGAAGTCCTAGGAACACCAGAGTGAAAGACCCATGATTTCAGTTTGCAAGGAACTCACAAACTTGTGTGTTGGAGGGATTCTCTTCCAGGGATCATGAGCTTCTTCCCTCCTGCAACGCATCCATCAGAATGCTGCCCTTCCTCGTTCCTTCCCAGATTCATCTCTCTGGATTTTGCTTCCAGAATATGTTCAACAACTCACCTAGTCGTGAGCTTGACCTCTTGCCCTCAGAGTTCAAGCGTAAATTCCTACTTTTATGTATGTATTTGCATATATTTCTCCAGTAGTCTGTTCTGTCTCTTTTCTTCAGACTCTGAGCTGTTGAGAAGTCAAGACTTTGGGTCCTAGATTCAGTCTGGAAATGCACATTTCCTTGTGCCTATCACACCATTTCCCAGAATGCAAGCGTTTTCTCCTGCTCTTGGAGTGACTGACCTCTTTGCTACCCAATTCCATCTGAAAATTAATGCAAGACTAGGTCAAAGGGCAAAGATCTTTACTCCTGGGTCCTGCAGCGTTTGATATCAGCTTGGTGAGGGGACTGGGACCAGAGTTTGGAAAATGAGAAGCCAGCCAATCTGGAGAGCTGGGCCACGAACATCACACAGAGGGAGCCCCTGCACTCCCAAGAGTCTGAATCCACAACTCCGGGCCCACAGCTTCCCATGCTCGCTTCTATATTCAATCAACCTTCCTTCAGGGCTTCAACCTGAATCACACATCCTCCATTCACTCTGCTTGGCTCCTTCCACTCTATTTATATTTTAGTATTTAATAGGAAAGACAGGCCAAGTTTTACCTCATGGCTGCCTGGGGCTATTCGAAGGCTTTGTAACACCCATAATGCTCAGAGACAACAAAGTCAAGACCATCTGAATTACCTAATGAAGTAATACACATAATAACCCACGCACTTCAAGCAAGGGAATTTGGAATGACAGAGTGAGAGACGGGGCTCAAGAGAGGTGTGGAGGCATTGGCTATAATTCATTACATTCCAGAAATCATTCTCCAAGATTGCAGAAGGGTGCACACACGCGGGATTAGCAGCCAGCACTCTAAGACCCCTCCATGTCATAGTTCACATAATCCGCACGCACCCCTGGAAGGTAGACGTGATGGTTACTTGCATTTTGATATTCTCAGGGAAATCTGACAAGTGCATTGCCTGGCTGCATTGTGACTGCAGTTCCTCAGCTTGCACTTTACCAAATTCTTAGTTGGTAAAGAGAAATCCCCTCCAAAGCCACTGTGACAAAGTTATTTTAGAGCTTCAGTAGTTTTTCTTTCTTTAAGCCAGCTTTTTTTTTTTTTTTTCTCTAAATTGTTAACCTTACACTCTCTCTATTTATTTACTTTGGCCTCGGTGGACTAGACCACAGCTAAAACTTTATGGACCTAATAAAATTTCCAACATTCTCAGACACGGGTCGTGATGTTTGTGCATTGGGTAGAAAACAGAGGTGCATTTATGAGGAGAACGGACATGCTCAGAGATAAATTAACTGAGCTTGGGCGTAGAGGACCAGGCTGCAGGTACGCAACATCGCAGACAGCATGTGGCTTAAATGTGTCCCCCACTTTCCATACCCTCTTTCCTCTTGTCCCCTAATCCACACAAGTGACACGGTGCCCGGAGGTATTCCTCCATTACCAGGACCTCCCACCATGACGTTGCCCAAGGCTTGTCCTGCCCACAATAAATGATTGTCACTCATTCCTTCAAAATGTTCTGCCCTGGCTGGTAGCACAGTGGGTAAGGTGCCAGCCTGCAAACTCAAACAAAGGTCACTGGTTCAATTCCCCAGCCAGGGCACATAACCAGGTTGCAAGCCAGGTATCCAGCCAGGTCCCCAGCTGGGGAGGCAGGGGAAAGGCAACCATACATCGATGTTTCTCTCCCTCTCTCCCTTCCTTTCTCTCCGGAAATAATAAAATCTTTAAAAAAAAAAAAAAGTATCTGTTCTGTGTTACCTTCCCTGGCCACTCTGCCTTCTTGTAGGTAAAGCTGATTAATCTGATAAAATAAATACACTATTCTCTCTATTGGGTAGGGAAGGCCTTGCAGCAGAAGCTTTCTGGGTCCAGCATCTTGGTTCAAAGCAATGGTTCTGTTCTGTTGTTTAGGAAGCAAGTAGAGCTGTGGTACCTTTGAAATGCTGCCATACCAGTGGCTACCTAATTTACCTACTAGTATGGCTTGAATGTTTGGGTCCCCTAAAAGTCCCTATTCTTCATTGGATGGTATTTGGAGGAGTGGCCTGCGGGAAGCAATTAGGGTCAGATGAGGTTGTGAGGGTGGGGCCATCATAATGGGATTTGTGCCCTTATGCAGAGAGGTGGAGACAGGGGGTTTCTCTCTGTGCTGGGGATTGGGGGAGAGAGATCCCAAGGAAAGGAGAGTTCTCACCAGATCCCCCATTCTGTGGCCCAGATTCCAACATCCACCCTCCAGACTGTGAGGTATTAATGTTTGCTGTTTATGTCACCTCATCTATAGTGTCCTATTATAGCAGCCAGAATAGACTAAGATGCCCAACCACAGAACTGGTCCTCAAGGTTTGCAGGAGGGTGAAACACTATATTTGGTGTCAGCTGTGCACAATTAACCAGGCAGTTCACTTTGTACTTTGTATGCTTTATAACTTTCAAAAACACTTTTATTTCAATTGATCCTCACAACACCTCCACCTTGCTTGGTGACAGAACTCTCCACCAGTTTGTTTCCTTTTCCAAACACAAACTTTCTTACCAAAAGGATCAGATGGCATTGGTTACTGAGGAGACTATAACAGCTAAAAAACACAAGATTGCCTTTAAGTGATTAATGTGGAAAAGAAATATGAAGTGGTTCTCCGTCCCTTGTAAGGGATTAATGATTTTATTTAGCTAAGAATTGCTAAATTCTGTTCCTGAAAGAAAGTCTAAATAAATCCTCAGGTGCTCAGTACATATGGCCTTTCCATCTTTTAGGATCTGAAAACTCAGTGGGAACATAATACAAAATTAACTATGCCTAGAGCAAATAAGCACTGCATCCATCTTTAGATAAGATTAGGATTTTGGTTTTATATTTTTTTGTTCCAAAAAACTCTCATCTATGCACTTTCTATCATGCATAATGTGTGGGGGAAAAAAACTGCTTTTAGCGTTGACATCTTGCCATATTTCCTGTACCTACATTTTCTCCCTTACTTCCTTATGTCTGCAAAAGTTTTCAATTTAAATTATCTTTCCAGCAGATGTTACGTCTTTCAGAATCTTTGCTTTCTCTTCATTAAGATGGGTGTGTGATACATTTTATTACTTTTGAAAGAAAATCACCTAAATAAAGACATTTAGAAATCCTGAATTATTGCTTCTGAAGTGTGTGTGTGTGTGTGTGTGTGTGTGTGTGCGCGTGCACCCATGTGGTTTCTGCTAATAAGAGCTATAGAGAAAGAAGCTAATGTTTCATAAGCACTAAGAAGAATAAGACTACCTTCTATGCATTCCTAGAAAGGTGATATAGGTGAGCATTTAAAACTACAATAAAAACTTTTGCTGGAAAGCACTTTTAATATTCAAAACCATATACATGCAAAGCAGGGTGTTCATCTTTTCTGAGCACTCCCCAAGCCCTCAGCATAAACATTAGCTCACATGCTAATGAACATCTCCCTGGGGTTTTCAGCAACGTAAAAGCCTGCCTTTAGCGGTATTCACACCAGCTTAATTACATACAATTCTGCTTAACTGGTTGGTAGCCCTGGAATGAAACTGTGGCTGCATCCAAATTTTCCTCTTCCTTCCAGCCCCCTCTCTTCCCTCTTTTTTCCAAAAAGGGAAAGATTTCCGTTATTAACACCATTTTCACATGTTAAATCTCTGTTATCTCGCTGGAGTAACTTGGATTTTTAAGCATTCCTAAAATATGTAACGCCCAGGGTTTCTATTGATGAAATCCTAGACCTCAGTAAGCAAGAGTGGAGGGGGTGTGGAGAGGCAGGAAAAGGCTCTTTCCTGAGCCCTGGAGGTCACCTGAAGTGCTTGTTCATTTCCCAGCAAGGCTGACCTTGTTAACTGTAACACAAACAGCAAAAGGCACTAAAAGACAGCAGAACCTCCACGGTCCTTGGAGGCTGTAAAAGTCCAAGTCTGTGAAATTGGCACACAGTTTTTTCTGTTTTGGTTTGGTTTGGTTTGATTTGGTTTACTTTTCACCTCTCTTAAGGAGGGAAACCATTTTTCATGCATCATGTGGTATTTTATCCTGACTATCTTGCTTTTGGCTAGACGATATGTAAGGTCTCCAGCAACCACCAGATTCTGGGGCTATACTCATCTTAGTGCCTACAGAGTTTAACACGGAAAGAAAGCTTGACGCCCAATACTGAATGAATGAATAAATGTCTATATTTGACATTAAGCTGTGATGAAGTTCCAGGAGATAATAGAAGCAGAATCAATGAATTAGTACATTGATCCTAAGAGAACATTTCCAAGGCTGATATAATTTGATAGTACACTATCAAACTAGAACTCTGGGGTGATTATCAACCTCAATCAATCAATATTCCTACAGACTGGCATTACAGGACTGAATTTCCTTAACAAAGTTCTTAGACAGCTTTGGAGCAAGGTCCCATCCATTGGAGAAAGAAGAGAAACTGGTAATCAGGAAGTGCTGTACTGGGAATTTCTGCTCTAAAGAGGAAGACTCCAATTATTCACCAACTCAGCTCATCCAGCACTTCAACAGCACCTCAGAAGATCCCATTTCAGAGATGTGTACCTCCCAGTAAACTTTTTAGATCACAACCTCAGTCTAATGGCAGCCTGTCCCCTAAATAGATGAGGCAAACTACTTTCTCTACCAAATACTTCTTACTTGGTTGGTTAGTGGCAACCAAAGATGCCCATTTCCACAGTGAGATTTTAATCTTAAAATAGATCTACCACCTCCTCAACCAAAAAATAATAATAATAAAAGTAAAATGTCTGACATTAGATTCTCTCCTGAGATTCCCTAGATTGAGCAAGAAGGAGAGGGCCTAAGGACTGGGAGTTGAGGACAAACCCTGTGAAAAGAAGGCTAAAACAGATGAGAAGGCAAGAGATGCCGAACACAAAGAAGGGGCCTGCCTACCCCTGAGTGAACCGGAGGAGTCACATAGTTAGGATAACTCAGTGTCTGAGCATTCTTTCTCCCCTGAAGTGGCAAACAACAGTCACAAGCCACAGCCAGGGGTCTGGACAAGAACCACCCTAGGACAAGACACCAGACCTAACACCTCTCCCTTCTCTGCTTCAGCGCCCTCTGACAAGAAGCTGGAAGAGCTAAAGCGGCGTGGGTTCTCAAGGAAACCAAGCACTCTCCGTAAGATCCCAGAGGGCCTGAATTTCTCTCGGGTCGGCTCTGCTCCCAATCACGCCCAGCTTCAGAAGTCAGCACCCCAAGGAGTAGGGAAAGAACCTCTGCCCAGGGCTGAGTACCATCTCAGGAGATCCATGACCCCACTTGGATATTTCAATATCAATGAGATGGCCATAGTCCATAACTTTCCCTGCCTCTAACCCATCTGCATGGGCCCAGAGATAAAATGACAAATGAAAGATCAATGATTATTCTCAAAGTAGAGAGGAAAATGTATTTTTTTCAGAGTTTTGATGGTTGGTTTGATTTGAGAAAAACTGTTTCTGATTAGTTTATCTTGAAATTCTTAAATTTAAATTGAGCATTAATGGAATGGGGGTAGAAGATATATTTATTTATGCATACGTTATAACCAATTTATTCTTACCAAATTAAAAATTAAAATTTTTACCAAAAACAAGTTCCAAAACTTATATGAGACAGTTTTCCCTTGAGATATATGCCTTTGTGTAAGTGAGTGCATATTGCTAATTCTATGTATGTAAATGTTATATATGAGTATTATTAAAGAGTTTTTAAAATATTATCTTCAAATATTTTTAAGCATTATTGCCTTGACTTTAACCAAACACACACTAACAGAGCCATAATTATAAAACACAACACACATTTTTAAAAGAGAAAAGCTATAAAGATTTAAAAATAAGTAAAGAAATAGCAATTACATATATTTTAAATTATGGAATTAAACATAAATAAAATCCTGAGAGAACAAAATTTTTGACCTCCATAGAAATATTGTCATATTACCTTTCTGTTCAAGATAACAAATCAGAACCCCTTAATTTATTTCCCTTTTACTTTTTGTGAGCTCTGCGAAACAATGCATAAGCATTTCCTTCCTCTCACTCCACTGTAGAATAAACACAGCACTATCTGAAATCTCCCACCAAAAAAGTATATCACAATTTAAATAGATGGGAGGTGGAGAGAACTCACTAATAGATGCTATTTGGGTAGATATCTCTAAAAAATGAAAGTAAGATTTCCTCCCCTAATTCCTCTTGTCATGAAAAAAAATCACTTACACTCTTACAGAACAGATAGAACCGTAGCTTACATATCATTTACAGAACAGATAGAACCGTAGCTTACATATCATATTTTTCAAAACTGATGCTATTAGTTGCATGTTATTTCTTTTTTTTTTTTTTTTTTTTGTCAGTTACAATAAATAACTGTCAATATATCTGTTAAGTATTCTGGAAAACTGGAACATTCAACAGGTGTATTGAGAAGACCCTCGTCATATATCTACATAAAAGCTTTTTCCTTGTTGCTATATTTACATGTCTATTCATTCCTCTAGCACATATTCTGTTTTCTAAATGAAATTAAAAATGCACTGTCCTCAAGTATATCTTGAATTTCTAACCAAGTCACACACCAAAGAGGGGGGAAAGGATTGGGGGAAAAAGGATGAAGTCTCAGGGACCTGTTAGATAATATCAAGTAGTAGAACATGCATGTACTTTTAGAGTCCCACAAAAAGGAGAAACAAAAAAATGGGGAGAAACCTATCTGAATAAGTGATGGCCAGTCATTTTCTATATTTGAAGGAACATATAAATTTATAGCTGTTTCATGGACACCACACCAGTTTCAGAATCAGAAGCCAAATATATACGTGTCAACAAAAGTAGGTTTATAGTTGTAGTACAAATAAATAATATAATAGTTAATAATACAAGAATAAACTCTGTATTTCACTACTCACAACTATAAACCTATTTTTTCCCACCCTGGTAAAGGGTAAATCTGGAAAGCATCAACAAAAGGGAATGACAAATTTTATACAACAATTCAGGAATTGTCTGACTTCTCATCAGAAACTATAGAGGTCAGAAGAGTGTGGAACATTTTTAAACTGATGAAAGAAAAAAAATCATCAATCCAGAATTCTATATCCAACAAAAATATTCAATTATGAAGATAAAATAAAGACATTTCGGTTAAAAGAAAGCTGAGAATTTATCACTAGAAAATTCATACTACTATGAATTCTAAAGAAAGTTCCTGCTAAAACTTAAATTTTTCAAAACATAAAATTTATATTTAGTATGATCCCTGTTAGTATACATATTATTTATAGAAAAATGAATAAAAATGCATGGAAGAACCATGGATATGGACAATAAGTGGGATTGACTTTGGGGAGGAGTGGGTGGGTGGGGAAGGGGACTGAGGGGAAGAAAAAGGGGATGGATGTAATACAACAACAATAAAATTAAATTTAGAAAAAGAATAAAAATGGATACAAAAGAATGCTAAGATATAATGATTCTAAGATGGTAAAATTGCAGTTATTTTATTTCTTATTCTCTGTATTTATTTTTCCTTATTCTATAATATACATGAATTATTTCATATTCATAAAAATAAAGCGTTATCAACCTTAAACTATTATTAATAAAGGTAAAGTTTAAAAACTAAAAACATATGAATAGAAAGGTATTGTGCTCATCAGTATTGTAGAGAACACACAGATATATAAGAGTCCCTGTCATGACCATCTTTGATGCTGTTCAAGGAAATTAAAACAAGTAAGCAATCTATTTAATGTATGAAAAGTGTGGGAATACTACGCCTCAAACTATGTACTATGAGAATTTAGAGCAGGAGCTCATTTAGAGGGGTGAGGAAGAATTTGCACTGAGAGGGTCCTCAGAGATTTTTACTTAGAAAGTTGATGAGATGGAGGAAGAATGGGGAGAAACAGCCTCGTGATTGATCTAGAGTAGCACAGTACCTGGAGATAAGAAAGCCCAGAATGTGTTTAGCAACTAGTGATTATTCAGTTTGACTTGGGGGTGAGGCCAACATAGAGATATGAGGCTTGGAAGGAGAATGCTGTGCCCTGGCTGGTGGCTCAGTGGATTCGGCACTGACCTAAAGATCGCTGGTTTGACTCCCAGTGAGGGCACATAACCAGGTTGCAAGCCAGGTCTCCAGCCAGGTCTGTGGCTGGAGGCACGTGAAAGGCAACCATACATTGATGTTTCTCTCCCTCTCTGCCTCCCTCTCTTCCCCTCTCTCTAGGAATGATAAATGAAATCTTAAATAAAGTAAAGAAGAATGTTGTGTTGTCCCTTGAGCACTAGGATGAACAATCTCAAGTTTAGGGAACATGAAGGTCATCAGTCACCTCAACATAAGCCGTTTCAGTAGAACGAACTATTAGAAGACTGATTGGGACATTAGGAAAAAAGAAATAAAATTAGTAAATACAGCAAAGAAAAAGATACTTTGGCAATTGAATGAAAAAAAATTTGGAAACCAAGGATATTAAGCAGCAAAGAAAGAGGAAAAGTCATAGAGTACTCCACGCCAAGTGGCTGAAGAATGAGAAGTACCTTTAACACAAAAGAACAAGCCAGGAGTAGATGCGGAGAGCAAGAAATACACTTATATTTCACCTTGTTCCACCCCTTTGTCCAGGGTTTACAAATCTATTCAGTGAAGGGTTCCTAAACTCACAGGTGCACAGGCACAAGTCACAGGCAGGCTGAGACACCTGGAAGCTGCAAAAGAGTTAGTTTGATTTCCACTGCATTTGCCGAGACAAAATATTTGTGAAAAGGCGCTTGGTTCCTAGCCATGTCACTGGGAGGAACATTCACATTCACGGCCTGTGGTTATGCCTTGAGCTCAGAGACCGAGGACATTTTCAGAGGGAAGATTTAGAAATCTGCTTTGAATTACAGCACAGCAAGGCACTGTTTTCCTTAGCCAGTGGGCTCTTTTCTCTTTATTATGCTTCGGAACACATTGGAAGAGAAGGACGCTGGAATATTATTGGAAGGGCATGTGGTCTCTCAAATTCCCATCTCCACATTGAATCACTTGAATATATTTTGGTTAAGTCACCTTCAATAGCTTGTAACCATTTTGATTGTGATTTTTATTTTCTGGAAAGCTGGTTCCCCAATTTTAAACTCCTCATAATAACATGATCCTCAGAACAGCAAATTGTTATTGTCAGTGAGCCCTCCTCATCTCCAGGTTCCAACAGCCCTGAACTGGGGCCACAGATTAAAAAGTGGATGCTGTGGGACATAGGGACCTCGGGAAAGTTGTCAAGGCCTCTTTCCTTCAATGATTGTAGGAGATGTTTACTCAGAAGTTCTAGGTGAAGTCTGGGCCCTCTTTAAATAAGTAGATGGAAAGATTTTAAAACATGAGTGGGCATAGAAAACCAAATAGAAGTGACTAATGATGCAAAAGAGGCCAGTGGCCCAATTAGAAATGTGTATGACAAAGATCCCACATTGTCTGTTAGACTGAGTGCTAGAATGAGCTCCAGGAAAGCAGAGACCTCTTCTGTCTTTTTACCTCTGTGTCTCCAAAATCTAAAACACCGACCAAGAAGAACTGGGTCTCAATCAACTAAGAAGCAAAATGAGAATGTGACTGTTACCTGCTCTTTCAGAAGGGAAATGTTACAGAGCAAATAACAAATTACCCCTACCTCACAAAATGCTATTTTTCCATATATCCAGAATGCTCAGGATAGGTTTTAACAAAACTTGAAACATTTTAAAATTGGTTTTAAAAATTGTAAGAGAAAGTTCTGTGAACAGAAAGCAAAAGTTTATCTGCTGAGTACTTTGCAGGGGCTAGTTTATTGCATTCAGTCCACACCACACTTTGAGGAAGTCCCTTTACTGTTGCATCCCAGGCTCCTTCGATCAGAACGGTTCTGAGACTCAGGAATGAATAACCCAGGCTCTCAGAGGTCTGCTCTTGGCAATTCCTATGAAAAGTCATCCTGGGCAATGATGAATTCCCACTTCTTTGCAGGTCTCACCATTCTATTTTTGCTGTTCACAAACAAAGAAGCTGGTCTTCTCTCAGTTCTTTTGACCCCAGTGAGCTTACACAATGGCAACTCTTAGATGTACATGGTTTGGTTTTATAACTCAGATTCTCATTTAAACCTGAAGACATTGAGACAGTTGTATTTGTGCATATTTGGGGAAAAATATAAGGAAGGGCCTTGACTATTCCTGTTACAAATATTAATAATAATATTTAATGATGATCACTTTGCAGGCTTGTTGTGTTTCCTTTCATCCCCACGTAGCCAGGTCTGTGATACCATTGGTTTTGGTGCAAGATAGATCTCTAGTCATATTCCCATACCACCACTTATGAACAAGTTACTCAACTTCTATTACTTTCCTTCTCTTCATCCATATAATAGTAGTTTGTTTGCTGATAACAAACAAACCAAGGTGGCCACACTCCTGCAGAGGATGAGAGACCAAGTTAAAACCCCTTTGCAACAGAGATTTGCATTCATCTTAAGACTTAGACTTTAAAATGTTCACATCAGGAGGGAAGATGGCGACAGAGTAGAGAGCAGTGCTGATGGTGTTCTCAAGTACCAAAGCAGCTAGAGGACAGGATAAGGAGCGTGAGACGTCTTCAGGACCCTAGGGATTGGAACGGACAGCATCTGGACACAGGGGAGCAGAGCCCAGAGGCAGAGGAGGCCAGCGGGACAGTAGGTGAGGCGTTCCCGACCGA